>AFIY01001024.1:0-44729 GCA_000223825.2 Zymoseptoria passerinii SP63 | reverse complement strand
AGGTTTTAGGTTTTTGAACAATAGCAAGATAGAAGCAGCGAAGAAGCTCCAGCAGCTTGTATTCTCTCGCCTGAGACGGTATATGAGCTGCACTATTGCGAGACGGAAGCGGTTGATTTGCGAATGGATGTCAATGGACAACTCCATCCAATGCTCTTGAAATTGATGTCTTCCCGATATGTCGTTGTTGTTCTGTTGAACATCGGCCAAGCCGGTCGGTGGATGGTCCAGCTGGGGCCGAAAAGATTGTGGAGCTCGCCTCGCACAGACAGCGTTCCCGACCTCTCCTCCACCATTGCGCTACGTGGTACATTCGTCTTCCTCCCCTCCACGAACATCGAACAACTCAATCATGGGCGAGATTCTCAAGGGCTTACAGGGCTTCCTGGGAGGCGCCAAATCCTCCGTGTCCTCCGTGGTGTCCAATGACGATTCAGGTGGGATGACTTCATCCGTCCAATGCCACTGAATGCGACTGACAGATACCTCCGCCCTCAGACTTCGCCGATTTCGCGACCGCTGCGGCACCTCAAGCAGCCAGCCATGTCGCATCCTCCGTCTTCACCGAAGCTGCGACGACCGCACGTCCTCCGCGAGCGATCGATATGTTCAACAGCCCAACAATGGCCGGCCGCCCATACACCAAGTGGTACCGAGTCTGGGAGCGAGTTACGATCGCAGACTTCTATCAAGAGCTCACTATCATCCCGATCATAATATTCATCATCTTCGTCAACCTCTGGGGAGCCGCCGCAAACCGTAGTCGCGCGAAAGAATGGGCGAAGACATACCTCCCGCTATTGAGCGCAGAGTATGCTTCTGTTGGGTTCGGAAAGGGCAGGAAGCAACCATCTCCAGACGATGCGGAGTTATACAAAGAGCAGAGCAAGAATGAGTACATCACATATTGCACGGGTCGTCAGAATGTTGCTTGCCTGGACATCAAGCTCACGCTGTACAAGCGATACAACCCATTCTTCTGGGCAGCGGAGTCGATCCTCAGCTTTTTCTTCGAGAGCTTTGAGATGCCTAGTGAGAGACTCGAGGCTACGGCGTACGCTTTCGACGGCAAGGAGAAGACGCTCGTGCCGGGACAGGATGCGGCCAACACAAAGGACAGCCAGTATGATGGTTTTGTTTGGGCTGTTGTGCACAAGGACAAGATGAAGCAGCTGCGCGATGATCGTTATGACGTTAGCCTGACCTCCACCAAGGACCACCCGAAGCTTCCCACTTGGGCCACAGTTATGTCCGAGAGCGCAGAGGTTACTGAGGCTCTGCTTACGCCTGAGCTCATCAAGGCTGTGACGGAAGCCGGCGAGGATCTGGAGGCGTTGATAATCTCCGATCAGCCCGTCAACGCACCACTGAAGTACGTTCGGCGATGTAGTGTGACATAGAGCTTGTGCTAACCTTCCCTCCCAGGCTGAACGACACTGTACCTAAGAAGCGCGTGTCGCTCACCATGCGCCTCACCACCGATCCACGCAACACCGCCCTTTTCAGCTACTTCCTCCGCCTGCCTGACTTCCTCGTCAACAGCGCCCACTTCCGCCCCGAGGCGATGCGCAAGATCCGTGCCACTCGCGAGGAGCAGATGAAGAAGATTCGCCGGGTCGATGAGGATGAGAAGGCGGAGGAGAGGAAGATTGCAAGTGAGAAATTAAAGAAGGAGGAGAGGGATCGGAAACTGGCTGCGTTGACGGCGGCCGAGCAGAAGAAGTTTTTGGAAAAGGAGAAGGATAAGGAGCAGAGGAAAGCCCAGAAGAAGCAGACTATGAGGGGTTGATTGAAGTCAGGATGACTGCGGTTAGCCGGAAGGCAATGTCCTTGTGTTGGAAAGTGAGGAGGAAGATCCAGCGGGATTGCAAACATTGTAAGCCTCATGACAGTGCAGCTTCGTGTATAAACTTAATGTACATCAGAAATGAGCAGCGATGCCGACAAATTTGATTGCGATCACGGGCACTCCCACATTGCAACAACCTACCATGTGTTCTTGGTCCGCGATTCCGTCATACTCACATGCATATTCACTTGAGCTTTAGCGCATTGCGGCCTACTTCCGGCCCGAACCGCGTCACGTTCGCTCTTGCAAACGCAGCATTTAGAACATCTTCCTCGCAGCTTCATCTTTGCAGTCAATCTCAACACCATCACCATCACAGGCCGTCAAACATGGCAGCACCACTGGCGGAGTCTCCGCTTCCAATCGAGCTGAGAGATGAGATCTACAGCTACCTTCTCGGTCCGGATGCTGTGCACAACACCCCCCAGAGTGCGGCCTTCGACGAGTCCAACGAGCGCGAACAGTATCACTTCTTCACTGCCATCTTGCGCGTCAACAAACGCATCCAGTGCTGCACGTATGACAGCTTTCTACAAATCTGCATGCAGTGCATCGCGGCTCTTCTTCAACGTCAAGTTTTCCGGGTTTGGCCACGGACTGCTCGAGCATCCTGTGTGCACGCCCTCGAACACGCTCATATGGCTATCGGCTTTCGGGTGGAGTCGCTTCGACACACTCGGGGCACTAAAGAACGAAGCAGATACACTCGCCTTGGGAGATAAGCCATGGGAAGCTTTGCCAAAGTTTCAATACGCTGAGCTCTGCGGGAAGGATTGGCTCCTCGCCAAATACGATCCGGGGTGTATGACCGAAACCGAAAGCCGTTTTCTCCAGTTTGACATCGACTTATCGCTGGCCCTTCTGCACTCCAAACTCGACGCATTGCCCGCTGACATCGACATCTACGCGGACGCCCTTGATCATGAAGGGGAATTCGAAGCGTGGATAGCGACACCTCACGCTTCGGAAACGAGACTAGAGCATTACCTCACCATTCGGCGCCTTTTCTATGACTTTGACTGTATGTTCAATGAGCACCTGGAAAGAATCATCGATGCACTCAGGCGGCTTCCGCCCAATGCGAAGATTTCGTATGATATCGATTGCATCGAAAGGGTTCTGCGGGGCGGACTTGTGAGTCCAACATCTCCCAGTCACCCTAGCCGCGAACTGCTTGCTGACTGCAAGGTCCTGTCGAACGACTTCAGAGCCGTTTTCAAAGGAGTCTTGAGCTTCGCTGTGTTCCCCTTCGAGGTGGTGAACACCACCCCAAACGAGCGCATTCATCTTCCTCATGCGCGTCGAGAAGGTTTCGTTGGTTGGCTGGATACCCATCACCTTGCGGAATTTACCGAAAGGGACAAGAAAGCCATCAATGCATATCAAAAGGATCGCAATCTTCGCATCACTGACTGGGACAGTGAAGAGGTTCAGGGTTGAGCACGGAAGCAGAAAGGACTGTTTCATTTCATGAGTGTCACTATCTTTCAGCCTTTGACTATCTCGTGCTTTTCTTGTTGTTGTGTCTTAGCCAAAATGCCAGCAGAGCCGCAAAGCTATTCGTGCGCACCTCAATTGAATGCGGCGATTGCATCATATAGTGTAACCTCAGCCTAGTCTTCTTCTCGTTCCTGTTCCCTTTCTCATTTTCAATTCTCTGGTGTGTTCTCAATCATGGTCGTATTCCCGAACTTGGTCCTCTGGTGCTCCTGGCATTCCCAGTTCTCATGTCAATCCTCATCCTCTTCTCCCGTCTACACCTCTTCGCCCATTGGGCCCAGCTCCTCGGTCTGGCTCTCTCCGCCGCCCTGTGGTTCCTCCACCTCGAAGTCTGTGATCCGAAGACCATGTTCCTTCTGAAAGAGGACGACGGCCTCCTTTCCTCTCTTGTGAATTGTGCGAGGCGAGCCGTATCCTGCCAACCAACAAGACCTTCTGGACGCCCGTGGAAGCGGCAGACGTGATCCGGGACAGTATTGACGGCCTTGAAGGGGAAGACTTCGAAGCTGAAGACGCCCCCGAAGGCCTCGTCGAAATTCTCGGGCTGAATCATACAGGTCAGTAAGGACGGTTCGCAAGAGACACAGGTTCTCTGGAGGCTCGGACTTACGATTTTGGGTGTTCAGGACGTGGCGGATATAGCCAATATCGTGCTGAAGCTCTGCGCTGGTCGGCAGTGACTCGAGTCGTGACAAGGTGTCGAGCAATAAATCCTCTTCTGAGGGTCCGTGATGGCCACACAGCTGTGCCATCTCGACGACCCGTCGAGCTGAGAACTAATCAGTAAGAGCGACAGCTCTTCCTTTGGGTCTTCAGCAAGTACGAGGCTATCGGCTTCGAGTTTCAGGGACATCACGGCGTCTAATTTATTCCACTCGAAAGCTAATGGCCAAATGACCGTCGATGCCGGGCGAATCAGGGATTCGCTGGCTTCGCTGTCAAAGCCGTAGAAGCTCATGCTGAAGAACTCACCGAGCCCATCACACGCCGATGCGAATAAAGCTTGCTTGCGTTCTGCGCTGAGCGTGACATGCTTGCTGTCATGGGCCTAGATTTTGACACATGGGGTCGCATGTCGATCTCCGGAGACTGACAGCCCGTGAGCGTCGTCGTCGTTCTCCGAGTAAATGTGGACGCAGTCTGGCGGCGGAGCAAATGTGCCGCCGCGCAAGACCATCCACAGCTTCGCCACGTCCCGCTCGAGAATCAAGGCGGATTGACGACTTTCCATGGAGCGAGGCCATCCCCAATATTCGATTTCTGATTCCGACAGCTCGATTGTATAAGCCACGTATGGCGCATGCATCACGTTCTGGGCCGCGTAAACACGAACGTCCAGGCGCCGGAGGTGGCACGTAAGTGCTGGAGTTGCCGAACTGTTGAGTACGAAGGAGTTGATCTTATGAAAATAGGACGTAGCATCTGTGCTGATCTGTTTGTTGACGCCGAGGATAGCGGTATGAAAGCGATCCACCTGAGCAGGCTCGCCGTCGCCTTGCCAGACTGGCGATTCTGAGGCATTACGGGGTACCCCGGGGCTGAGAAGGTAGCTGTAAATCTCTTCCTTCAGCTCAATCGGAAGCGAAAAGTCTTCGAGGGGCGTAGTCATTGTTGCGATGGGCGCAAAGTGATCTGCGGAGGGCGACTTGGGTTTGCGCGCAGGTCGAGGAGCGGTCGTCTTGGGGAGGGTCGCGACAGAAGTTGGCGATGTGCTTCGCGGAAAGGTCGTCGAGTGCGTGATATGAAGAAGAGTGGATTCGGGGAAGACGTGTGTGTTTATAGAGAGGCGCGCCGCCAGGCCAGCCCGGTCCGCTGGCAGCTGAGCGCTGGCGGGCTGTGCCACGCTGGTGCGCAGGTGAATTGCAAAATTTGCACGTGAAAGTCCGCCTCAACCTGGCAAGCCGGAGAGGTTTGCAAGCCTCATATATACCAAGGCCTGACGACAGCGAGCTGGACTCACCTCTTTGCTAGATATCAGCCTGGAAAGACCTCCGTCTCTCTGCCGACAAAGGCCGTCAGTGAACAGCAAACGCTATGCCGAAGAACTCTCGGGCAAGGCTTGTCCGAGCTAAACGTGGACATTGCCTGCTGAAAGGCACGCATTCGTTCTTCACCAAACACACTGTTCAGAGTCCTGCTCCGACCTCTCCTCATCGTTGTCGTGGGCATTGGGTAACAACACACATCTCCCCAAGTCCAAAGGGAAGCCAATGTCTTGTAACACCATACCAGTCTTCGACTCAGAGTCCGAAGGAGTGAGGAGAGGCAGGCATGAGCACGATAGCGGAAGCGCGCGGGGTAGATCCAGGGACAATGCAGACGGCTGCACCATCGATTCCAGTCGGAGGTGCATGGCATAGAATCCATTGCTATATAGTGTAATCAGACGCTGGCATTGGTATCACATCACGCTAAAACTCACCACCATCCCGTCCAGCTACACCGTCACTCCCGACTCCCTTTCAGTCCCTCGCACGACTCGGCGTCGCATTCCGACTCCCAGCATTCGACCCTCCACCATGTGTCTTAGCCAACGAAGTGAAATACTCTTCCAACTTCTCGATCTGGAATTCCTTGCCCTCCGGACTCCCAACCTGCGCCCTCGCCTCCCTCTCCCGCTCGCTGTCCCTTCCCGGCCTGCCAACCTTCGGCGTCCTCGCCGCCGCCGGACTACCCATCCCACCTCCGCCCGTGTCGGATCGGTCGACTACCGGCCTTCTAAGCCTATCGATCGCCGCTTCGGCGGAGATGGTGTCGTAGCTGACGCCGCCGACGTTGAAGCTCACGTCTCCGAGCTCGCCAAGTGCGCCGGTCTGTTCGCCTTGAGGGACGCCCAAGGGTCGTCCACTGGCACCGCTGCCGCTGAGACTGGTGGTACTAACACCGCTTGGGCGGTCGCGTTCACGGTCGTTTTGCTCTAGCTCTTGGAGGTGAGCTCGCATTTCGGCGAGGAAAACTTGGTGAGGTTTGGTTGTGACTTCGATTTTGGGTGGGCCGGTTGGATTTCGCGACGTGCGGTGAGATTGAGGATCAACGATGCGGGATTGATAGGCTTCGACGGCAGAGTTTGTTCTTGTGGATGAGAGATCATGCGTTGCTAACAGTGAAGGCTCGTCCGCCGGCGGTGAGCTTTCGAAAACTTCGACGCCGTTCGTTTTGTCTTTTTCAGGCTGATTGGCAGTCTCTTCGACGGCTTCAACAGACGGAACCACTGTTGGCTGCAAATCTGCTAGCCACGTTGCGAGAGTCTCTTCTGGCGCAAATGTCTCGCTGAGCGTGCGAATAAAGGCCGCGCTGTCCCAGCCTGGTGGGATGACGATGGCCATGCGATCCATGAACTCGTGCTTTGGTCCGAACTCTTCCTTCTTTGCGCTGTCACCAGATCGAGGGAGCTTTGGCGTCAAAGCGGAGAGGTCCAGATCTAGGCAGGTGTACAGGACCTTTTGGACCTCGCTCAGTGGGTTGCCAGGTTGCTGAGGTGGAGCAGTGGAGGGCATGTAGACCAAAGAGCTCAGAGGGTGAAGCGGCAAGATCGCCGTGCGCAGACACTGCGAGATGTAATCGAAGTCCTCCTCTTTGTAGCCTTCCCTGAATAGCGCCTCCTGAGACTCGGTATGTTGCACGACTACTGTCAAGGCGAGCTGTGCGTCCTTCAGGATGTCCATCGGATCAGTCGCTGGTACCCCAAGCTGAAGTAAAGCTTGCGCAAGTAGCTGTATCCATCGCCGCAACTGGTTCAGAAACTCCCATGGCTTCTCCCAACTGAGCAGAATACACACTGCCGGTCGTCTTAGCTCTGCCATGGCCGCATTCGACTCCTCGTTCAAGCCGTTACTGTCGCCTTCTATCTGCCCTTCCTCCTGCTTCTCCTCGGGTATCGTCTTCACCAGAAGTCCTCTCAAAGTTCCCACATAGCCTTCCTCCGCATCTGGCAATGTGTGAAGCTCAAGCCGTGCGACTTCCTCCGCCTCCGCTCCCAATACCTGCACGCCTGTTCCACCCTGTGGTGGTGGAGAGAAGAGCGTCACATGTCCATACCCATAGGCGTATTTGTTGCTCAATCTCAGCTCTCCTTTCCCGCGCTGTTGTCGGCGTTCTTGATTTCGTGCTTGCGGTTGAACGGGTGGAGGTCGTGCGAGGGATTGGAGGAATGACTTTTGGTCATCGGGAGAGCCACCGCATACGATCAGCTCGCGGTGCTGCACAGCTTGTGTTCGACTGCGTGCTTGAGCTTCGCGAGTTTGGCGTAGGAGGTTCGACCAGATGTCGGTGCGTTGCTCCTTTTTGCGTTTCAGTGGGCGGTCGTCGCCTCGTCCGCCTGTAAATGGTGTCGTCGTCGGCCGAGACATTGCGGTCGTGGCCATGGTATTTCTAAGAAAGATCCATCAAAAGTGAAGGTGACGTGAGTGTTGACACGCGCCTGGTACAGCCGATGCGCGACAGGGCTCAATGCGGCGGCGACTCTTGCCAAGCCGGAGGTGTCTCGACGTCCACGGTCCATCTTTCACCCTCTCTCACCTTGACATTCACACCTCGACAACACATCACGTCTGTCACAATGGTGCTTCGATTACGCCTCTCCCGCGTGTCCACTCCAGGAGGTGCCCGCCGACACAAGCCGTTTTACAACATTGTCCTGGCACAAGCTCGATCGGCACGCGACAGCAAACCAATGGAAGTTCTGGGCACATACAACCCGATTCCACAAACACCCGTAGGCGCGGAACCTGGAGATCGGAAGGTCAAGGATATCAAGATTGATGTGTCGAGGGCAAAGTACTGGTTGGGAGTGGGAGCACAGCCAAGTGATACCGTTTGGAGGCTTTTGAGCATGGTGGGTGGAAAAGCTATCGAAGGACGATGGAGGTCATAGCTAACGAACAATCATGCAGATCGGACTTCTGGAACCGCGATATCTGCCATCCGGACCGCAAACGTTGAAGCAGGCGAGATTCCAGACACATACTGAAAAGAGTGGAGGCATGAAGACCAGGCATATCGAATGAAGAGAAGAAGAGTGCTTGGATAGCGATGAACTATGATGAATGAGAGGGCGATTATGCAAGAGGGGGGAGTGCTCAATGCCAGTCCTGGAGTGGTTTCCGGAAGGGGAATGGGCGCCGATACGCCTCGGCTCGCGAGGCTCATGCCCTGGCTCGCATGCTTTGCAGAAAGGCTCAATGGACTGCAAGGAGCCCGGACCTCTCAAATTTTATTCGTCAGAGGCGGGCAGCAGCGCGAGGACGCTGTCTGGGATGATGCGAGCAATTGGGGTACATTATGGGATTGATACCCCCGCTACAGCGGAAAGCGGCTACGAAGACAGACATCGAACAAATGCAATACACTGGGACACATCTTGATCCCCATCATCTCATGCTGGTATACTTCTGCCACCTCCGCTCAGCATGCTTCCAGACTGAGGTCGACAGTCTGCAATCCGTCCTCGGTAGCAAGTCTCGATAGACCTCGCGCCTCTGACAGAGTTTTCGCAAGGTCAGTTCACTAACTGAGCCTGAGCTAACAAAATGCTCACCCGTGAAAGAGAGCGCAGGCAAAGCTGAAAGGAGAGCGCTTCGCCGGTGTGACCTTATGTGGTGTCGGCTACGGTCCAAAGACCTCATTGCTACCAAAGCGCATAGCGAGGCGGGTAATGAGGCGGTACTAGGCAGTCGCGGCAGTCGCGGCAACAGTGCAGATGCAGGTAGCCCAGTGTTCGCAACAGACATCATGGACGCACAGACGAAGCCTTCATCGTCTCGGCAGACAGGGATGCAGATTTAAGCTTTGCAAGTTCGTTTATGCTCAACTCTTATTTCGACGTGCGTGTTCGAACTCCGACACGTCTGCAACGAACATTCAACGATCTTCACCTTGCTGTGGAGAGCTACGCATCCAAACTGCCCTCGTCCCACTCCCTTGCCGTTGTGCGCCGCTTTCTCGGATCTCCTGCTCTATCTGCGAGTGCTTCGCTCATCTTTTTCCGCCGTCTCTTCTCCCTGCTTGCTCCGCACGCGCCTCCTCACTTGCATCGGTCGCAAGCTTCATCTGATTCGTGTCCGCATACGAGCCTGATAAGATGGATGTAGACTCTCGTATGTAGTGGACCGGTGAATCGATCTTGGCACACTTCACCAATCATGTGTTGTGCTGTTTGCTTCGTTAACTGTCGATTTCGATGCGGCAGAGGCAACGGCGTTCTGAGTATAGAATCTTGATGAAGCGGAGAATGTTTCGACACGATCGTCCTCCCACGGCTGACCGCCCTCTCCGCCAGCATGGCCAGCGTGGACAGCTAGGCATCTCGCCCGGCCGCGCGTATGCGGCATAGACACAGTTGTGACTGGCGTGCGGCGTACGGCGATACAGTCGATACAAATCGCAGGAGGCGGAAACGTTCGATTGCCGGCACGATAGAGGAATCTGCAGGGATGTCTGTTGCTCAAGCTTTCTCTGCTTTCCATTTTTGGCGTAGCGCATATGCGAGATGAATGAATGTTGCTCAGGGGTCATGTTCAAGAATGATGTGTGACACGATGCGACGAACGCTCATGTTCTCGAAAGATGGCTCTCACCTGCCTATGGTAATGCTGTTGCCGACCGAGCTGCTGCTGCCCACGTTGTGGTGCTCTTGCTGTGCCGTTCAGGGGGAGGTATAGGGAGCACCTTTTGCCTTTCTGTGAATACCCCAGCGTGATGTTGCAAGTGAGGTCAGTCTCAGTAGTCTAGCAGCAATCGCCACATCCGCGTCCGTCCCACAGGTAAACAGCTATGAGTGTCGCGTTGGAGCTATGTCCACCGCGTTTAGCGTGCTTGGCTCGCCATTGTTTACTTTCTTCCCTCCGCTCTTTCTCTTCCTTTCCTTCTCCTTCCTTTCCTCTCCTCAGTAACGCCTTCAGACTTTCAAGCCCACACATGCATCCCAGCATCACGACTTCCACAATGCGTTACTCTCAGCTCAGACCTCTTTTCCCTAGGCAGCCGCAGCCTCCGACAACCTCTCCTGCCCCCCGGCCTCGCGTCTCGCGTGGCCGGTTCACTGACTCTCGACCTCTCCACATGAGACTGCCGCCACAGCCTCTCTCGCCTGCGACCAAGGCCAACGTGCCGAAGAATCGGGTACCCTTTGCTCGTGCTCGACTCAACAGGTCAGCAAGAGCATCTCAACACCAGGCAAGTACCACTTACTTGCCACGCGTTGCGTTCGAGTGCCCAGATTCTGCTGATCGTGTAGAATCCCGCCCGAACTCAATTCCTCAGGCCCCGCTGTGTCAACAATCTCGAGAGCGCGTCGCGACGGTTTCTGCCAGCTTCCAGCATCAGCGACCTGCCATCGTCGTGCCTCGACCCTTGCAGCCGGGTTTTGATCAACGCGTCTGGGACTTGGTGTACGGTACTCGCCCTTGGGTGAGTGTAGTTCCTTCGCCTGGTGCGCGTGTTGAGTGTCTGGCTCCGGTGTCTGCTAATGTAGTACGCCGCCCGAGCTCCACCCCTGAGCCTTCGCCAGCTCAATCACCTCGAGAGTCTATCATGTCGGAGACTGCCAGCTTGCAGCAGCAGGAGCCTTGCGTGATGGGATCCGAGATGTACCGTGACGAGGTTCACCGCGTCAAATCCGAACCTTTCCCGGACCTTACCGACTGGGCCAACGAGAGCGATGACAACCGTACACGTTGCAAGCAGATTGGAGAGTGGATCCTCAACTGCAGCAAGCCGGCTCCCGTGAGCCTCAACGTGCCCCTCTACGTGGACCCTCTCGACCCGGACATGCCGTGGGTCGAACATTCGACGCTTTCTGGAATTGATGCGAGCTATGGCACCGCTACCACGATCAACATCACTTCCAACCCAGTTTTCGAGGACACCACCATGACTTGTTCGTCGCAGTCTGGCCAGTCTGAGAGAACGGCGTCGTCTGGATCAAGCAATTCGAGTTGGGACCGCTGTCTGGAAGGAATTCGCCGCGAGGTGGATGAAGTCTGGGCAGTGTGCAAGGACAACTGGCGGAACGCATTGCCTCGAGCAACCGGACTCTGCCAGCGGGCCCTGGACCACTCATTGCGCTTCAAGTGGTAAAGGTCCACGCTGTCGGCCACGCCACGCGTCGTTGAATGGCAAATGGATCGTCTTCAGTCGGACCTGCACCCTTTTGCATCAGGTAAGTTCATCACCCATTTGAGTCCTTCGAAAGAAGACATTTACTGCTGACAATTCACAGGTTTCACGGAGTGGTGATTGTTGTTGTTGGGTGGTCGGAGATTTCCTTTCTTTCAAATTTAAAAACGCATTTGCTTTCGCACTTGGATCGGTGGCGGCCGTGAACGGTGATGGGATCTCTTGCACCAAAAAAATTGTGTATTCTCCTCAGGCAGTGGCTCGAAATTTCGCAGTCCTAAATCAGCGGTGGCAAAAGAATGAGACTCTTGGGTATACGGTCCGTCAGTGACCAGGCCTGCGTTATGCGATGGAGAGTGGATTGAAATTGGCTTTGAAGGCCGACGGACAGACACTAACCAGCTCGAACAATCGCATGCGGAAATCGCCGGCCTTCTTTGGGGTTCTTCTTCGGAAGGATTGAGGTCAACAGACGCTTTGAGCGGTTTCAACACACACGGAGAGGGGAAGTGGGAGACGAGGACGGAGAGCGAGGCAGGGCAGACCACCAGGACAGAAGACCAGGGCAGAAGACCAAGCAGGGCAGACGATCAGGGCAACTGGTACGGCAGACCACTTGGGAAGACGACCAGGACAGACGAACGGGCAGGGTAATCCACCTCAACCGACGAGCACGACGAGAACGACGACAGCAGGTGAGTCTCCCCAAACCCTTGGTTGATTGCTGACAAACTAGGCGCCGGACGATGGTCTGCACCTTCACGCGGTGTCCGGTGTGAGTAGCTGCTTGCAGTGAAACCAAGACAGACCACTTTTGTACATAGCAGTATCTCGCGAATGAATCATACCGAATTCCCCAATTTCCATCCCCTCTCCGAGATCTCATCCGTGAACACTCATCGTGGGAGCATGCGTCAAGGTTGGTGACTTCACCGTCATGTTGGTGTTGGTGTGGTGTTTGGTGGGTCTCGAGATTCTGCATGAAATCGGGCATGGGAATAGCGTGGACGATTTTATCGACTGTCGCCTTTTACTTGATCTTCCTGATGACAAGTGAGACGTGACTTCTCGCCCGTCGATACTTCAAGAAATCTCTCCCGAATGAATTTCGGCCTCAGGCACCAACAAGACAACAACCATGCAAGCCGGACATACTCCGAGCGACCTCAGTCTCGGGCCCTCCACTCGTTCCATCGACGCATGTGAACACACCACAGCAAATCTCGTACAAGTTGCTCACAGACGACCGAACTTGACATCTACCATAAACCAAACAGGAAGCTTCGCGCCATGCCAAGCACGGAACCTAGCCAGACCGAGGTACCGAGGCCACCATGAATTCCACTCTCCGACCATCAGGGGCACCATGCGGGAACGACCTCACCTCGTTGCGACGGCGCTCTCCTTACTGCCTTTGGAACGAGAGAGAAATCCCCGCCAGTAATACCGTCCTCTTGCCATAGACATTGTTCCTGTCTTTTTCGACTACTCGAAGAACTCCCGTCACACATCAATCTTGGACACACAGCATCGCAAACATGGGCGTTCTCACATCTCAACCGGGCAAGGCCATTTACACCCTCCTTGCGGTCGTCTTCAACACCGTCAGGCTTCCTCTCTGGCTGCTCTACTACATCCCCAGCGGCACCCGTCCTCATAAATCATGGACCTACCGCCAAGCCATTCTCGTGCAAATCGTCAAGTCCTTTCTTTGGAATGCCTCCATGGTGCAAGTCAAGACTCCACTGTCCCTCCTCCCCAACGCCGAGAAGGAACGCTGGGCTGTCGCTGAGCCTGCTCCCGCATCGACCTACACCGGTGTCGCAAACTCGGATTCCGAAGTCAAGCCTGAGGCGACCGGAGGCACCTGGTATCCAGTTCGTCCCGGCCTCGGCGGCTTCCGCGCCGGCTACGTTGTGCTTCACTTCCACGGCGGAGCATATGTCATCGGTGATGGACGCACCAAGGACGCCGGATTCGCGGCCAAGATGATGATCAAGAACTCCGAAGCCACTCACGTCTACGCTCCCCAGTACCGTCTCTCTTCCAACCCCGGCTGCCGTTTCCCAGCTCAGCTCCAAGATGCCATCACCGCATACAACTACCTCATCAACCAGGAGAACATTGCACCACACAAGATCATTCTCTCCGGTGACTCTGCCGGTGCCAATCTCGCCCTCTCCCTCGTCAAGTACATCACCGAGCACGGCTCCAAGACCGGTCTCGGCGAACCTCTCGCTTGCTGGCTCTGGTCTCCCTGGGTCTCTCCCGCCGGCTCTCTGACTTCGCAAGGCTTCGACTCCAGCCCACACATCAGCACCGACTACGTGACCAGCGCATTCGGCATGTGGGGAGCTAAGACTCTGCAACCCAGCGCAAGCAGCGGTTTGACTCTGGACCACGACTACATCAGCTTCGCCGACAACGCCTTTGCAACCAAGACTCCCCTGTACATTTCCACCGGAGAGTGCGAAGTTCTGTACCACGACGATGTGAAGTTATACGAGCAGTTTAATGCTATCCAGGGCAACAAGGTCGACTTGCAGGTTGAGGAACATGGTGTGCACGACACGATCTTGGCTGGTCCGTTGCTTGGATTTGAGAAGGAGGCTGATGTTGCGTCAAAGCGGGCTGGCGAGTGGCTGAGGAAGGTCGTGGCCGCCAAGAAGGCCTAAAGGATCGAGGAGGTTGAGATAGGGCTGCTGAGCAATGGTCTCGCAAATTTTCAGATATTCAGGTAATGGTTCTGGCGTGGACAGTTGCAGGGGAATCGCTGCCGGAAGCAGTCGGTGGCGCTTGTGTACAGCATCAATCTCTTGTAATCACAGCGCAAGAAACGTGTTCTCGGAAAAAGACGTGCACATTCTGCTACCGCTTCGATAATCGTACTTGTTCATGTCATACCACCGTACCCGCCCTGCCTTTAGATCAACTTCCTCCCCTCTTTCCCAGCAACAAACCTCGCCACCCCATCTACCGCTCTCGTCTTTCCCACCACCGCGTCCGCAAGAACCCTCTCCATCTCCTCCCTCCACAAACAATTCACCTTCTTCTCTGCCCATATCTTCACAACCTCAAACACCTTCATCCTCAAATCCGACGGGCGGATAGGTAACCTCACCCCCTTCTCCACCCAGTGAAATAGAATCTCCACACCTAGAACCACGCGGAGTCCAAGGGTGAAGATCTCCTCCTGCTTTGTGCTCCAGCCAAGTGGCCCGTCTTCACCCGTTTCCGCCGAAGAGAGGGCCGTCAACCCGTCGTATACCCAGTGTGTGAAGGATGTAAACTCTCTCTCCGTCCATGTAGGTGCAGGTAGCCGGTGAAGATACTTTGCCCAAATTCTCACTTCGCGTGCGGTGTCGAGGAAGAGATTCTGTTTCTCCTGGGCGAAAAGGGCGGTATCCGGGTTGGAGAGGGCGGCTAGTCGCTTTGTCACAGAAATAGGGGTGGTGCTGTTGGGTTCGAAGTCGAAGACACGCTGGAGAGCGATGGAGGTAAGACGGGAGGCGTTGCCGTTGGAGGTACAGCATTTGTGTAGGGCAGCGAGGAGGGATTGACTTGCGGCCAAGGGTTCGAGTTGTTGGCCTGATAGAGACAATGGTAACTTCGTGCTGTCAAGAATACGTGAGACGATTCCAGCTGCGAGAAGACGGAGATCCTCATCGTCGTCGTGAAGGAGATCGTATACGGCCAAGGTGAGATCGGTCCAAGCGGGGAGAGGCATGTGCTTCCAAAGGTTGTTGATGAGGCTCAGCGCGGTAGCGCCGGCCTCCCGCGTGTAAATGCCTCGGCCTGCAATAGCTGCAGTAACTTGAGCGACCCATTTCAACATGACTGCTTCGGATGCGGTCGCTGTGCTGGCCCTCCCCTCGAGTTGCAAAGCTCTGAGGCTCAGCAGCTGGTCAACAATGTCCTGGTTGGCTGTGCTATGCCCGAAGCACGAGTTGGTCTCCTCTTGTAGCAGCCGGCGAACGGTTTCCGTGCGAAGCAAGTCATCATGTTGAGATTGCAAAGATATCAGCACATTGTACGCCAAAGATGTGAGCCGAACGTCACGCAAGGTGATTTTCGTCAACAGACCCACACAGAACCACCCAATCGTAACGCCGCAGTCCTCACCGCATTGTGAGCTACATTCGCCTGCTGTGGTCCAGTCGACAGCCTCGAGGAAATGCGAAGCAGCATCGCTATCATGAGCCGCAAGGTCCAGTACTTTGTTGTACATGGCGAGAGGCTCATTTTGGTCATCGAATCGACCGTATTGTAAACGATACGCAGTATATCTCGTCCATGCTTGTCGAAGAACGGCGGCGCTGCTGTGGTCCGATGAAATGTCGAAGTCTAGGTTGAAGTCGTGGAAGTCGGAAAGATCCCGAGCCTTGATTGTCTTTGCATTGAGCTGCAACATCAGCGATACGATGTCAACGCAGGCTGCTTTGACGACGTATGAGGATGTGGAGCTCTCGATGTTGGTCACTGCCTGAAGGTACGTTCGCCAGGTATCTAGCGGACCCACGTCGACGTCGCTGAGTCCCATGGTGCTCGCCGGTGGCCTGGAGCTCTTCTTATCACCGCTTCTCTCAGATAGCTTCTGCTCGTCGATCGTGATACTCTGATCCGCGACGTCCGAGCTGGCGGCATTGTCTCTCTCGACGTTTCCGGAAGCTTGAGATCTGAGTCTGGACATGATGTACTTCGCCGTCAGGAGACGACCATGTAAGTGATTGTGGCTCGCCATGTCGTTATTGAGAAGAATTTCGAGCTGACCATGTACGTCTTCAGAATTCACCAGCGCCGCCATTGCCCGTGCAGCTTTATCTCTGACATGCCAAGAAGGACTCGCAGTCAGACCAGCCACAGCACTCCTGATTTCGGTCAACCGTGCCTCCGGAATCTGAGTATACTGCAGTAATTGCAAAGCCGGGAAGACGCCCTCGTATCGAGTAGATAGAGCTTCGGACGAAGATACCTGCTGCGGCAAGAGACCAAGCAGCACATCTAACAAAGCAGGATGCTGCTCAGCAGAAATACGCTTTTGCACAACAACGTCGTCTTCCAGATGCGCTTCGTTTGTGCCAAGCAGTCTGTCAATCACAGCGCGGAAGAGCATCAGGCCACAATTACGAACAGCCCAGACTTCCAACCGCAAAGCTTCGGCGGCTAGTTGTAGTGCTGTGGGAACGTATTGCTGCGTCTTCTCGCCCAGTCTTGTCGTCTTCAGGATGTCCTTGAGACAATTCATGGCGTGTACCTGTGCAAGAGAGCCTTCTTCAGCGGATTTGGTGTTGACTGCTTGCCTGGCGATGGCTTCCATGTCGGTGAATGCCTGAGCTAGAAGTCGGCCGGAGTGATCTGCTATCAAGATGCCGCAGAGAAGAGATGGTAGACCAGCTGATCGTCTGGTGTTGATGGTGACGTTGCTCTTGAGCATATCGAGGACTTTACCGTACCACACCTCTAGCATTGGCATGCCAGTGTTGGTCTCTTTGAGGTTATGACATTGTATGCAACATGATGTCCAGGTCTGTGCCACTGTGGAGAACGCTCCTCGATGCCGTAGTTCTGCCAATTGCGTGTAGCAGAGATTGCTCATTTTCTCCAACGATGCCGGATCAGCTGAGGCGCCTGGCGATGACACGAGTGAGCTCAAGAGCAAACTTGCTTCTTTCAATGCCCTCCAGCAATAGCTCAGAGTCTCCTTCGTCGACTTGGGCGACATCTCAAGGGCGTCAGGCACAAAGCCTTCCGGAGCGTCATCACAGAGGATCGGCTTCACGACGTCCCACACTTGTATCATGAGCTCAAATAGACGATCTCTCAACTCCGCATCGACGAAGTTCGGGTCCTGAAGCACAATGTACCGCAAACTAGTCAGAAGACCGTGCATTGGGTATTTCTGGACCGCACTGGCCAGACTTGTCTCCGCCAGTAACACCATCAAATCAAGCTTTGAAACGAGCGCATCGAGAAATGATTTCGAAGACTCCCAGACCAGATTCTCGCTGACACTCTGGCCTCTGCAGTGATGATAGCAGAGAGCGTACAAATGCGCAACTCCGTCGGCGTGATCGGCTCGACTGGTCGAAAGCATGATTGCTTCTGCCCGGTCCAGGGTCGTGGCTACACATTCTTGACTAAGCAGTCCGCTACCGGTCGTTTTTGACAAGTAATAGCCGAGTATACCTGCTGAATTCTGTCGTACATCGTCAAAGGGATCCAGAAGGAGGTCGAGCAATAGTCGTTGCAGATCTTCCGTTACGATACGCATATGAAACGGCCACTTGGTCTCTCCCAGTGCAGTCTTGGAGAGACGATCTCTCGGAACATGTTCGTCGAGCCCCGATCTCGCGAGGAGGGACATACACTTCAGCGAGGAGATGTGTCGTTGATAGCTTGCGGTTGGCCTGAGCTCCCAGGATAGGAGGTTGATTAGCTGTTTGAGGAAGGTTTTGTGGTATTGCAGAGTATGCTTGTGCTGTTGAGTGGCTCCGGTGGAGTGTTCGTCTGGTTTCGGCTGGTCTTTCTGTCGTGCAAGTACTGCTGTGATGGCTCTGATACGGTCGATGAGTCTTTGTAGTGCACCGAACACTCCACTTCGAAAGTCGGCATCCACGTCGGCAAAGAGGATGTCGAGGTTCTGGCGGATCAGGACCAGCGCCGTCAATGGTATGGGTCGTGTAGCCGAGAGGGACGTCGTGAGTAACGACAAGCCTGTCAAGCGTGCTGCGCGTGAGCTTTGTCGAAGAAGAAGACCGAGCGTCTTGACCGGAACGAACAGGACATTTGAGTTGTAAGAAATGTTCAACTCCTCCGTTTCAAGCAGCAAGCCCATCTCCTTGCCAGTCTGTAGTGCTGCGAAGAGCAATTCGTGCGGTGCATGCTCCTTGTATCCACCAGCAAATGCAGGCGATCCCATATCATCGAGCCCTTGCATTCGCAGGAAAGACTGGAAGTCCGCGAAGCTCCGCTTGAAAAGAGCTGGCAAGAGGTGGACTCTCAGATCGTCCAAATTGACAGCTCCGCGTACGAAAGCATTTGCGAGTGGCTCGGCCCAAAGAGGCTCGACCAAAAATCTGCCGGATTTGTCCGACGCATCGATCTGATCGAGCAGGATCGAGACGAATTGGGATATAGTAGAGCTGAAGTCGCCTTTGCCTAGCCATCGGAACAATGTCTCAAGCATCCGCTTGGCTGTCTTTTCGAAGCTCGAGCCAAGATGGGTCATCGATGAATTCCGAAAGATGCCCAGTACGTTCTCCAGCGTCGCGACTTCCTTGAGGAGAAGGTGGCCCAGAAGCTGCGCGCTGACCCGTGCCTTGAACGGATCTGAGAAGTCGAGCAGACATCGCACCAGTCTCTCCGTGATTGTACGCTTCACTGGCGTCAAATCTTTGCTTGTTGGCTTCTGCAATGCCTTTGTCAAAGTATTCATCAACTGTCGGGAGGACTTGGGTCTGGCAGTCTGCGCATGACCGAGATAAATATCCAGGACGCGGTTGAAGATGTCCAAGTTCCACGAGACCTCGTCCAGTTCCGGGGAGCCAGACTTGGCTGACTGATCGATTAGCGCACACAGTGTGTTCAACGCCGCGACACGGTGCGAGCCATTAAGAGCCGCGAGACTGCAGGTGCGGAGGACATTGTCGAGAAGTGGAGAGAATTGCTCCGGCGCGATTGCTGTGATTGATCTTGATATCTGCACCAACCTTTCCTCAGCGAGAGGCGTCATCATGCTATGGATGTCATGTGCCGACATCAAGGAAGCTCGTTGTCATGTGCTAGCCAGGCAGGCGTCGTTCGTTCATGTGCCAATGCCTTCGCTTCACGTTACTCGCAATAGGAGACGTGGTTTGGCATGTGGGATCTGGCTGAAGGTGATATCTACACCGAATGTTCCTCAGTCAGAGTCCACGACTACATCAGTCGCGGCGTGTTGGTCCATCGACGACCGCCTCTCATTGACGATGCAAGAATTGTTATTCGAAATTATTCAACAAGAAATTTGATGTTGTCGAGAAGTGCTTACATAATACGGCCTGTATCGGACCTCCGTCAATTTTTCGAGATCGACGAGCATCATCACATCCGGTCTCTTCATTTCACAATACGAACATTGCAACACCATCGGCACCTCTCCGTTTCTCCTCGCGCTAGCACCCACACCTCCTCAAATTCACCATGGGCGTCTGGGACATATTCAGCGGCAAATCTACCCAGACCGCGTCAGCATCAGCATCCGACTCCTCCTTTGACGCCTCGGCCGCGGCGGCCAGCAGTAGCCCTGCTCCTCCAATCTTCGTCACACCTACCGCCGACGATGTCGGATCCTTTATCAGCACGCCCGGTGCATTCGACCCTTCAGCACTCCACCCGCTCGCGGGCTTAAACCAGGACACACTCGACTACCTGAACCTCGACGACGATGTGCTCACAGACCTGCCCGGCGGAAAGTCTCTACTACCATCGCGAGGGTGGTCGGACGATCTTTGTTATGGAACAGGAGTGACATATCTTGCGGCGCTGTCAGTGGGAGGAGCATGGGGATTGTCAGAAGGCCTGAGCCGGTTGCCGTCGACAGCACCGCCAAAGCTGCGGCTCAACTCGGCGCTGAACGCTATTACACGAAGAGGACCGTTCTTGGGCAATTCAGCGGGTGTCGTGGCGATGATGTACAATGGTATCAACAGCACATTGGGATACTACCGAGGGAAGCATGATTCGTTCAACAGTGTGGCGGCGGGTGGAATCAGTGGGATGATCTTCAGGAGTACGCATGGCGTGAGGCCGATGATGATTTCGGGAGGCATTGTGGCCTCTGTTGCGGGCGCATGGGCTGTGAGTGCTCGGTTGGAAAGCTAGAGTGAGGATTAAATGCTGACAATACCTTTCTAGGTTGCACGTAAAGTCTTGATCGAAGGTTGATCGCGCTGCTACGACGTACGAGTCTGGATGTTTCGATGGGCGAGATCGAGTGGACCAGACGGTCTCTCCTTACACACAAGAGCTGGTATGGATGAGGTCTTCAAGACGATAACCTCGGGAAAATGGCCTTTGGAGCGGCGTGATAGATGGATGTATGATACCAGGCATTGCAGCGGCGCTTGTTCATTGTACAACAACCACCCAACTCCACTTTGAGATGTGATCAGCGGCGCATTTCGAAGCATAGCGTGTACAGAAACGACTGAATCATTGTTTGAGAATGGCATACTATGCCTGTCAAAGTGAAAGCTCCAACCCAAGTTTCAAGTTTCTCACGAACATGCGGTGCCGATCGACTTTTGTTCCTCGATGTGATCGTCTTCAACAACAACCAACTCTATGTATAGATGTCCGCTCTGGCACCACACAACTTCCTCGTCGTTCTCTCGATGATAGTATACTGGTCCACGTACGAAGCACAGTACTTGATCTTTCGCAGTTGATCGTCCGGAGCAGCCCAGATATGACCTTGGCAGCAGCAGTGAAGAAAGACCCCTGTTTTGAAACTCGACCACCGTTTTTCCGGGGTCGACTTCAGAGAATCGTGGAATTGCATCGACGCGGATTGGACCACTCCCACACCATCCTGACACGGGCATTTCTCAGATCTTGCTGTCTTCAACCTCGTCCTCCTACATTCCGCTCCGCCATGATTCCCTCCGCTCCCTCTTGAACGACATTGACCTCTCAGTCCTCCACCATCTTGCCCGGGAAGCATTGGCCCGCCAAATCTCGCTTCACAACGCCAGACTCATATCCTCTTTCGCTATACCGACCACACACTTCTCGAGTCGAGCTCGCACAACCACACCATCCACTATGGCAATGACACACGAGCTGGGGGCAGGAACCCCAATGCTCGCCGACCACAAAGACGACTGGTCCTCCATCGACCATGTGTCGGTGTGCAACATGACCAGCGACCACATGGCGCCGATGCCGATGCCACGCAAGAGAAGGGCAACGTGGAGTAACATCAACGAGTACGAAAGCATTGCCGGCGCGCTGCGAAGACTGTGCATGGAACACCAACTTGGGCTTTCTCTCAACTTCATCCTCCTCCTCGGCATGACACATATCGTCTTCCCTTCATTACGACCTACAACAAAGGCGTTTTTCGCGCTGTCATACCCGTCTGCCGAAACACCGGGCTATTACTCCCAGGGACCCAAAGACATGTACCTCGTAGCCAGCTGCGTCGTCTACTTCACCGCATTCCGAGCATTGATGCTGGATTACGTGCTCACACCATTGGCCGGCGCATGTGGTATCGCAAGGAGAAAAGGTCGCGTGCGATTTGCGGAGCAGTCGTACATGCTGATGTACTACATTGTGATCTGGTTTTGGGGACTGACACTTTTTGTCAAGGATACACCGGCGGATGTGGACAGTGCGGAAAGTCTGCTGATCTCGATGTGGAGAGATTTCCCGAGACTGCTGCTCACCCCTGGAATGAAGCTCTACTACCTCTCGCAGCTGGCATTCTGGGTGCAGCAAGTCGTGGTCATCCATCTGGAAGAGCGGAGGAAAGATCACTACCAGATGTTGACACACCACTTCGTGACGGTGGGACTGATGATGGGAAGCTATGGATACCGCCAATGGCGAGTCGGCAACGCCATCCTGGTGTGTATGGACATCGTGGACCTGATCTTCCCTGCGGCTAAGATCTTGCGCTACTTGGGCCTCCAGGCTGCATGCGACGCCATGTTCGGACTTTTCGTTGTTACCTGGTTCATGGCACGTCACGTTCTCTACCTGAGCATCTGCTGGAGCATCTACGCGCATGTCAATTCTGCGGCAATGCCCTATGGAGTGTACTCGACGACCACGGGCAGGATACTCTCGACGGACGGTGGCCAGAACGTGCTGGAGCATCTGCTTCAGCCGATTTTGAACCCGGACGCGAAGACCGTCTCTTTCAATGCCAACATTCGCTGGTCATTCTTGGGTCTCCTTCTCGGACTGCAGTGCATCACTCTCGTGTGGCTGATGATGATAATCCGCGTTGTGGTTCGTGTTGTGCGCGGCCAAGGTGCGGACGATACCCGCAGTGACGACGAGGACGAGGGAGAGATCGATGAGATCGAGGACAAATGCCATCCGCAATTGCCTCACAGCTCGGTTCCCATCCTCGCCTCAGCGATGGACGAGGAGAAGCCAAGGTTCATTGAGGTCGAGACGACATCAGAGGAGTCTGCATGGCCAGCGAGGAATGGAAGCAATAGTGGTGCGAAGAGGAAGGCGAGAGGAATCTCCAGTGGACTGAAGTTGGGCGAGCACAAAGAGATTCTTAATAGGATCGGATGTTTGAGTGAAGAGCAGCTTACGCGAGAGAGAGAAATGAAGCAGGGAAGCAGCAGTCCAGGGTTGCGATGAAATGTGATCGTTGACGAAAAGTGAGCGCAGAACGTTCAGCATGGAAAGATTTTGCGCTATTTCGGGTTGATTCGGTGGTCGCTTTCTGGGGAGGCAGTCAATCCTCATGCCGCAGTCCAGCATCAAAGATGGGAATGCTGTGCGGAGCTACAGGTCGCAATAGAACTATACCCAATATACGAGGAAGAATTTGGTGAAAAGAGCAATGATGTTGATCTCCGTTGTAACTGAACGTTGTCTCTAGCCAAGTCCCCCTGCTCAGGCTGCCCAACTCAATTCACTGACGGGCAAGTCGTGTACACTTGGAGCGCAACTCGATGACCATCTAGTTCTCCAACACGTACCGATATCTCGGTAATCCCTCCTCGAAATCAATCAAAACCTGATTCGCCTCCTCCATCTTCCTCTTCTGAATCCAAGGCTTCACACCCTTCTCCGCCGCCAACTCCAACATCTCCCTGATCTCTGCAGGACTTCCGATCAGACTGCCTTTGATGCTGACCTTCTTCATAATCAACGCCATCGGCAAAACCGGTGGTAGCGCCTCATCTGGCGCTCCAACTTGCACGAACACTCCACCCACATCCAACAAGTTGAGGTACTCACTGAACGGCATCTTCGGCGAGCTGACCGTGCAGATGATCACATCGAGGGAGTTCTTGAACTCGTCGCTCCAGCCCTCCTTCCCAGTTGCAATCAAGCCGTCCGCTCCCATGGCCATGGCATCCTGTTTCTTCTCGTCGGTTCTTGAGATCGCCCAAACCTTGTCCGCACCCATCGCTCGCGCGAGCTGAATACCGAGATGACCTAATCCACCAACGCCGATGATTCCCACTCTTGACCCAGGACCGATGCCATTCTGCTTCAACGGCGCATAGACCGTGACACCACCGCACAACAAAGGCGCCGCCTCTTCACTCTTCAACGCCTCCGGAATAGCGAACACGAAATGTCCATCGCCACGCCACTTCTTCGCATATCCACCCTGTGCCGATTCGCCGGTCGGCCATTTCGAACCATAGGTCATGACGAATCCCTTTTGGCAGTACTGCTGGTTGTCGTTCATGCACTCCTCGCAGTCGCCTCTCAAGCAAGAGCCAGCTTGAGCGCCGACACCAACGCGGTCCCCGACTTTGATGCCGGACTTGACGTCGTCTCCGACGCGGATTGCGCGGCCGACGATTTCGTGGCCGACGACGACGGGGTAGGTCGTTGGTCCCCAGCCGGAGCGAAGGACATGCAAATCTGAACCGCAGACGCCGCAGTGTGAGATTTCGATGTCGACGTCCGTGGAGGTGAAGGTCTTTGGTGGATACGATTGCCAGACCATGTTACCTTCGGATGACTTTTCATCGAGCCCACACCATCCTTCGAAAGATTCGTTGGATGCCATAGCGTTGATGGAGAGCTCGGAGATCGAGTCGACGGGAAGAACTCGGTCGCTGTTTGGATATTGTAGAACGTGGTGTGATGTGTTTCGGTCGGGAATCGAGATGAAGCCGGTGTGTAGACAATTTGCAGGATCCGACCGTGGTCGACTCCCTTATATCTTCCACCCAACGCTCATGACCACGGCCAATGCAGCACTGCTCATCAAGCGTCATGCGAAAGTAGTGAGGTCATCGTGGCCAAAGGTCCACATGCTGACCAATGTTGATTCCATTAGGGGGCAGCGAAGGCCGTTGCGAGAGCAAAGATTGCTCAGCAATGATGCGTCTAGATCAGGAAGGAATCTCTGTGGAAAGTAGCTGTGATGGCTACTGTTGTGACGTCTCTCGGCGTTCGTTCGGATCGCCGCGAAAGGGCCGGGATGGTGGCTCAAGAAGCCGGACGGCTCTCTTCTGCTAAAGTTGATGAAATCGCATCGATGTAACCGAATTTGCAGTGCTTCGCTGCCTCCAAGCTTCGTTAGGCAATGCAACCAGTCAGTCCGGCTCCCAACATTCTTCCCTTGGAGGTTAAAGGAAGCCGGAGCAGACTCCGTGAAACAAAAACCCCTGTCTGTCGGATCATTCTAGCTGTTCGCTTATCGTGCATCCCGGTCACTGGCATTCCGACGATGGCGTCTGACATGACGTGCGTTTTTGGAGCCCGTCATCAGAGCAGAATCTTCTACGCGGCCATTGCTCGGGTATTCATGAAGAGCCTTGCAAATCCAGAGTTCTGAGTCGGGCAAGCTGGAGGAGAAATCCGAAGTCATAGTCCTGAAAGCTGGCAAACTTCTTCCCGCATCCAGAGCTGCTTCGTCTCAGTGTTCGTGTACCAACCGCCGTGAAGTAGATCTCTTTCCACGTCCTTCCACTTTTTGATCTTCTCCGGCTGCTTCAGATCCAGATCTGCCAGTTTCGCCTCGATCGTATGCCCAGCTTTCCTCACAAGTAGCGAACAATCTCGTAAGGTCATCGCTTTGCACAGGTCCAGCCTTTGCTTCTGATCCTCGCCAACTGCCAGAACACCGCCAGGATCCAAGCTCGTCTGGGCGTCTTTCAGTCGGCGCAACAGATCCCGCGCAGTCTCGCCAGCAAGATACTTCCTGATCGCCTCGTCGCCCGTCACGCTCTCCAGCGCTCTCCACCTCGCCTCTCCGTCTTCACTCATCAATTGCAGCGGACAACTCCCCTGCCTGTCCGTCGTAGTCCGCACATTCTTTCCAGCACGATATGCTCTCAGGGCACACGTTCGACACCGTTTCGAGTTGTCCGGCGCATCAGGAGACTGAGCCAGCCACTTCGGTTTCAGCTGCACTAGAGCCTCGTCCATGCCCTCCCCAGCGGACACCGTCATGTCAGTCATGAGCAAGGCATGCAAATCCTCCTCCGGCAAGAAATCCTGCGCTCGATGACTCGGCCGAACCGTAGCTTGCAGCTCTGTATTCAATAGAGCGAGAACGCCCTGTTCTATTGCGATGAGTTCATGCTGCACGAGGTGTTCCTCCGGAAACAGATCGTGAAAGTGCTCGTAGAAAGCTCCGAGTTGTGCTTGAGCAGACTGGATGTGTGGAAGGTCTTTGCGGACGCGAAGGAGTCGTTTTTGTAGTCGAGGTGGAATGGAGGTGGATGAAGGATGTACAATACGAAAGACGAAGTTGGCGCCGCCTTCGTTGAGGTAGGTCAAGCCGCAGCGAAAGGTCGTTGAGCTGGTAGCTGTAGGCTCAATGACATGCAGACTTGGCGGATATTCGTGGAAGAACACTGGGATGACCATGGTAGCGTCCTGGCGGCGGTCTCTTCTGTGGTATTCGTGTGTGCAATGCAGAAATTGAGAAAGGAAAAAGAAGGAGCGATGATCTGCGAAAGACTGGAAAAGGATTGTCACCTGTCCTCATTCTTACCTTCGGCCCGTCGTCGTGCTAACAGAGTCTCGACCATCTCTCGCATTTTCCTAATGTGGCGAGTGCATAATGACATGTCGTCAAAGTAGAGTATTGCCAGTACCAAGCATAAGCAGACCTCACGTCTAGAATGGTAGGGAGTGATGGAATCGATGAAGGGAAGGACTGTGCAGCAAGGAGAAGGAACGAGCGCGAGCGCAAAAGAAACGCCACCACTCGCATTGTGCCGAAGTTCTCCCTCGTCACCATGTTCAACCTCGCCTTACCCGGGACATACAACAGTACCCTGTGCTGTCCATCGTTTGCTCATGGACACTTCCCCTCAACTTTCCCATATCCTACAAAAAATGGCTGCCAACGATCCCACTCAGTTGCCAACTCCGGCGAAGTGCACAGCAGGTAAGAATGTCCACTATCGATGCACCGACCATGCCTGCGTGTGGTCGAATGAGCTTTGGGCTGAAAACATGAAGAGAGCCCGGCGACATCAAGATCACATGGAACTTACATATGAATGTCCAGACTTCTGCCTCATCCCAATCGGCACACCCACAGCAAGTGTTTCCCACGAAATTGCCGCCGTCCAACGCCTCCTCAAGCAGTCCGGATGCAAATATTCAATGCACTCGGCAGGAACAGTACGTCTTCCACCTCGATGTCAAGCCAGAATTGATGGCTAACGGGAATCAGACCCTGGAAGGTCCATGGACCACCGTAATGAATCTAATAGGCCAATGCCATTCTCTCCTCCACGCCAACGGCGTGGTGCGAATCCAATCTGACATCCGGATCGGGTCGCGGACGGATAAAGTCCAGGGTTTCGAGGACAAGGTCAGAGCGGTGGAAAATCTACTTGCTATGGATGGGAGGGAAGCAGAGGCTGGTGCGGGAAACAATAGCAAGGCCGAGGGTGGCGATGGGGCGGAGGTGGAGGATAACGAGATCACGTACTCACGATAGCTACAGATGAGTATGAATTCGCGCAGAGTGGGACAGGTGTGCATTGAACAGCGTACATCAGCGATTAGAGGCACTTCCTTCTCCTCCGTTCGTCTTCCTTGCAAGGCAATGCCTCTCTCGGACCCAGCCGTGTCTCCAAATCCTCCTCGATCAACGAGCGATGCTAAGTTCGTGGCGGTCATTATTTTTTATTTCAATCATATCCCTCCCAACATGAGCCAGACAATGTTGCCTGTCCGTCCAACAGTTCTCATGCAGCCAGGTCTCTGAAATAGAATGCCATGGAACGCCATGCTCCGAAAGGGACGATTCCAACCGCCTCCATGTGGCCGTTGTTTCCGTGACATGCTCATCAGGAGACATAAGCCGGTGGCGGCGCTTCTCTGTCCTCACTCGACTCCAACCCACTGCCCCTTCCTTTGGCCCTCTCACTCTCTACCTTTCGCGCAATTTCGACCGCCATCTTTTGCATCCAAGCTTGCTCCAGGATACCACCTCCACTGCCCGCCTCGCCAAAAGCCTGCACCAGCTTTTGTATGTTCACATCGCTCGATGACCTCTTCGCTTCGGTCGATGATGAACGTCGGGTCATCTCTGGAGATGGAGAGCGGGAGGGAAAAGCTTGCATGCGCGGGAGATGGTTCATACGCGGTCGAGGCGGAGGCTGCTGGTAGATCGCGGGGCTTTCAGGCTGCGCAATTGAAGCATGGGGCGTGCGTTCAGGGTCGCAGATAGCTGGTGGAGGTTGCTGCAAGTCACGGGGTGTAGTAGGTCGCGATCTGCGCTCGGTCGGCTGGGCGAAGTCTTTGAAGTCGACATTCTTCTTAGGAGGACTCCGGGGAGGGGTACTGATCTCGCCTTCACGGAGACCGCTTGATGGTGCCGTTGTGACTTCAGTGGTGCTTCGCATGGCGCTTGAACGAGCAGAGCGACCAGAGTTACTGCGCGTCCCGCTGTCGTCGTAGCTGCTTCCTTGGGATTGAGATGCCGTTTCGGACGGATCGGAGGAGTCTTTCTTTTTCGGTTTGCGTAGGTTGACGATCCTATTCTTCCGCTTTTTGCCGGGTCTCGAGCGTGGTGCGCCGGTGCCTAAACTATATACTGTTGCTGAAGATGCAGTACTGACGATGCTGGGTCGTGTAGCGTCGGAGCCGCTTCCTGATACTACTGATGTTGCGGCTGACATGGTGCTGTGAGAAGCCAGGGAGGACTGCAGTCGTGATAGCGTAAAGGGCCGTGTGGGCGTGTTTGTGCCATGTGTGGTGTCATCACGATTCGCTGCAGTTGCCCATGCTCGGTAGACTGTATCACGAATGCTAGGCGTGAACAGGCTCAGCGTTCGCTGGCTTTCTGTGAGGGCTGCCAGCCGCACCATATTCTTCTGGGAGAAGGATGCATATGTCTCTGCAGCAGACTCGAGCGAGTATCCCGCGGCATCATCGTCATCGAGGTCTACAGCTGATTGTGACGGACTGGCGAGTGGGTCCACAGCTCGTTCATCCTCCTTTTTGGATTCAAGCAGATCCGCTGCTTGATACTCTGGGCTGAACTTCTGCAGAGATAATCGGTGGATGATCGCGGGTAGGTCTTCCATGAAGAGCACTCGCAGCTGGTTCTCAATCGTCTTTTGGAGGTAATCGCGAACGAACGGTATCGTGTCAAATGTCGAAGACACCTTGAGCTTTTCGAGAGGGTCATTGCGGAAGACAATCGTGATTCCCTTGGACTTGGAAAAGACCAGAATCACGAACCCGGATAAGCGAATGTCCGACAGCGTGATCTGAATAGGAATGGTCAAGCTACTGCTCGCCGCCAGCGGCTGTGGACTTGCAAATGACGGCTTTGTCGATAGGTATGTGTTCAAAGGATTCGCTTGTACTCGCGTCTTGAGTGTGAGGTATGCGTCTCCAGTATAGCTCATCTTGAATATGCCTCGAAACCGATCCTCCGCTAGATCGCCAATCTCCAAGATTTCCAACTCGGGCGGTGTGGAACCCAAGTTCAACTCGTTCACGATGATGTCGTCGACGATGATCGGAGGCTTGGGTGATTTGTTCAGCGCGCTGGTAAGCATGTCCCGCACACGTTCCGTATCCGCTATAAGCGGCGACCAATTAAAGTTGAACGCCATGGTCGTCGCTGAGGGCTGTTGAATGGCTCAGAGGTTGTGTATGGGACTGGCGAGTCTAAGGTAAGGCCTTGCGGCAGGGCTCAGATGCGTGATCGCGTGGCTCATGAAGCGGCGAGTAGCTGGTTGTCATGCGCCAGCTGCGGGTGGTGTCGTGAATGGCGGCGGCAACAACGGTGAGGTAGCGCGACGGCGGGTAGGTTGGTCGACGACCAGGCGGTGTCGTGGTGAGTTTGTTGTGTTGTCGATATAGATAGAATCGTAGGTTGTGGATGGTGAATCCTTGCTCGGAGATTTCGGGATAGAGTTTCCCGGGTCTCGTTTTGAGATTGGGTCATCTTGCATGAAAGCAACGACCAACCTCGGGCGACGATCATTCGGCTTGGCAAAAACGCATTTCTACCAGGATAATCTACGACTTCACTCCACGTCTCATTGTGACGATGGAAACCATCCGCCGCTCTCAAAGGCAATCACCTTTCACCGCACGACGTGTACCCTCCAGAGCCCTCGGTCACGATCTACATTTTCCTCTAGCAAGAAGCTGATACCAATGCGATTTGTGCGTTGAAAGCATTGGCTACATGATTTCATGAAAGGCTGAATTGAAGCTACGGCTGCTACAAGGTCCCGATATCGTCAGATGGAGAACAGAATCTTTCACACTCACCTTTTTTATTCAGAAGCTGCGAAGGTACTACTGACACTCAACGTGGATGCAAGTTCGTGGCCCGGCGGTGAGCATCCGCTTCTCAGTGCTTGCAACTAGCACTGGATTAGCTGTCTATTCTGCTACAGTGACTGACGTGCACGTTCGACTGCAAACAAAAGGTCCGGCTTCTATGAGGTGGCAGGTGGCGTCTGGAGCGGTGAAGCCACATATCAAACTGTGAAAAGACTTACCATCCCGCGGCAGCGTTTTCGAGAAGCCATTGGCTTCGGCGACTTTATGCCTTCCTTTTATCGTGGCCATCAAAGCCACGCAAGCCCTTCTCTGTGATGAGAGTCATGCGTTGAGAGGACATGATCGATAACCGCGGCGAGTTGCATGGCTGAAACGTGAGCACCTGTGCTCGACGTGCTTGTCGAATTCCGTGTTCGATCTGCTTCCTCTAGATCATTGAGATGCTTCGAGGTGGCCACGGTAGTGAGGCTCAGTTCCTCGGCCTCGGAGCTCTGAGTGAGACTCTTCATGCTGGAGGCAAGGAGACCGAGTTTTGTCCATTGCCTCGAAGGGGCCTAGCGTGCGGTCGATCAGCGTCTAGACCACGATTTCCAGTCGGCCACGTTTTGCTGCATCTTCTGGGCTGTCCTTCAGCTCTTCAGCCACAGCACGACTGCCTCCACGGGCTAGGCGGTCCATCTCGAGAACGTTGGGCGATGCAGACATAGCATGATGTCAAGTAGCTTGGCTCGCTGTTCTTTCGAAGTTCTAGCCTGTGTTCGCGATCTCCGAGCCGCCCCGAAGCCTTGAACTCCTCCCAGACCCCCTCAGCTTCGGTCAGTCCGGCGCCTTTTGCATGCAGCATCAAGCCAGCTCGCTTGAGCACAGAGGGCCATGTCGCACCGTCACTTCGCCAAGCACATCCGTGAGCAACAAGCCGGATTCGAAAAAGACGCCAAAGCTCTGGTTGTGTCGATCTTCCACCATTCTGCTCTGCACGCACCCATCATGTTCTTCCAAAAATTCAATTCTTACCCGGGAGCTGAATGGACCGCATATGGTCTGTTCATCCGTTCCCACATCAGCCCACGCCATGTATATATTGTGTCGAGGCTGATAGGAGGAAAATCTTGGAAGTCTCGCCACCAAAGCCATCTCGACTATATGTGGTCGAGCCAGCGCCGGTCTGCAAGTTCAATTTCCTTCAGCGTCCTCATACCATCGCCAAAATGAAGACATTGTCTCTCCTTTTCATATTCGCCGCACTGAGCGATGCTGCGCCTCAAAACCTCCCTTCAGATCTCCTACCACGGCAGCTTCCAAGCTCGAGGCGATACTTTCCCAAACCTTTCCCTCCACCGACCAACCAGCCTGCGCCCAGCCCTTTCACCGTCCAAGCCGGATCGCCTGTGTATCCCGTATTGAAGCCGACGCCACAGCTCCTCGGGCTCCAGTCGTGTGGTCAGTGATCCAGTCTACAATCGCAACTCTTGTGGCACCACTCGTCTTGCGAACCGAACGCTGTGGGCCTGTCGAGACACACAGTTCGTTAGCAATGGCAATATCAGCCCATACATCATTACCAGCAGTGCAAGCTGGACGAATTCCACCACCAATGGAGTTCCTTCGTTAATATCGGTGAAGTCGACCGATGACAAGCTCAGTACCACGGTTATGAAGCAGTACGGAACGAACAGCCAGAGTCAATCATTTTACCCCGTCAACGCGGCAAAGTTCTGCTCTGCGCCCGCCGGAGGCTGCAGTGATGGATCAAGACATGCTCTTTGACCTGACAGTCCGCCCATGCGAACAAATTTCAAGTGAGCAGGTCTACAGGCTTCGCTATGTCCATTGCTGACCAAGAAATCAATTAGTACCGCATACACGTGGATCCGCCAGATCCGCATCACCAACAGCTTCGAGCTCTACGACGCCAACCCAGCCACCATTCTTTACAAAGTCACCTCTCCAAGCAGCAGCGCGAAGATCACCGTCCTCCCGACCGTAACAGTCGTCAACGAGACCTTCTGGGGCCGTAACGAGATCGCCTATGGTGTATACGGTAACGTCGTCCGCAACGGCGTGGCCTACCTCTATGGCCAAGCGAATGGCACAATTTCGTTAGCCAAGGTGCCTGCCAATCAAGGTACATCTCCTTCCATATATTCACTGTTTGAGCACCGCTAACACTTCTTTCTATAGTCGAGAACAGGTCCGCCTACCGCTACTACGTAAACGGCGACTGGGTCACCACCCCGCCTAAGATCGGCGCTGATGGTATCCGCATCGAGAACGTCAGCGAGGGCGGCCAGGAAACATACTATTGGTCTCAAACCTGGAACGCCTACGTCTAGATCGGCGGCTCCCAGTACCCCGGAGCCGCGATGTTCATCACCACAGCACCAGATCCCGCAGGTCCGTGGATCAAGCCGATCCAGTTCTACTCGGGACCGAATGGCAACTTTACCTTTCCCGCGTATGCGATGATGGAGTTCAACCCGGCATTGAACTCGATGTTCATCACGTACACCAAGGTCGATCTCAATGCCAAGGGAGACGGGGTGTATAGTCATCCATTGGTGGGTTCTTCCAAAGCCTAGGTCCGTGGAGCAGTCAGTCCCCTGGATCCAGGTCCTGAAATCGTTCGAAACCCGCTTCGTTCGAGCTACAGCTGACCCCTGTGCCCTTAGGTATATGTGCAGTTCCAATAGCGATCGTTAGCTGTCTAGCATTGAACGGGTTGTGGTGTTCGTTCTCGTCGATGGGTATTTGGGCATTGTCAATGGCGGCCCCATAACCTTTGCATACATTCCTACCATACAGAACCACGTCAGTGGAACCATGTCAGTCATAATCTTCCTGCCGTAGAGTTCTAGAAGCGATAGCTGAAGCGGGCTTTTTGTGTTCTGAACCGCCTCCTCTGGTCGAGTCAGACCTCGTGGATCAGGCACCAAGGCATTCATTCACAATGAGAGCCACATCTCCGTATCAGACCTGCGAGAGCTGTCGAAAATATCTCGCCGATGAAGAGGTGAAAGGCATCAGACTATGGTCGCCCGGCGATGGAATGTGATGTCTCTCGGAAGAGTTTTGACACATCTACGGCAGTGGTGGTGGGAGTTATTGCAAGAACAGTTCTTTTCATGCCCGATTCTCACTCTCACAGTCTCAGACTCCACCAAACACAATCAAAACGCCAACACGACCAAGAAGTCACTACTAGTGAGTCTTCGCAATGAAGAGACCACATTGTCACCCGAGCATCGCGACAAGACAACCGACAGTGATCCCCCTCCACCGCCCGGCCGCAAAGCCGAGAAAGTGATGGGAGCCCAAAGCACAGCTCCGCCGCAAAGCGACCTATGTAAACGAAAGACTGCTATAAACGAAAGACTTCATGATCGGAATGAAGAACAGCCGAAGCCGAACTCCATGTTGAAACCGCTCAAAGCGTCTGTTGGCAACTGGCCGCCGGTTTCCGCTGCGGTGGTTAGTGTCTCTCCGTTAGTCTTCAAACCCAAGTTCAATCCACTGTCCACCGCAAAAAAGGCCTGGTCTCTAACGGACCGTATACCCGAGAGTCTCATTCTTTTGCCACCACTGATTTTGGGCCCGCGTCCTTCCTGGTGTGGTGTGCCGTGTATCGGATCGTCCTGTCGTCTGTGCTGCCGAATGCATCCTGGTGGTCTGTCGGTGCCAAGTTTCCCTGGTCGCGTGCCCTGCTGGTCTTGCTTTCGTAGTCTCCCGTACAGTTCTCTCCAATGTCGTTTGCCCTGCACCTGTTAGTTCGCCTCTGGGTCGCTGCCTCGATTTTGCTCCTGTTTTTGGGTCGATCTCCAGCTCCAAAAGGAATCGTCACTCCAGTCGTGTTGAAGATCGCTAATGTCGAGTCGGTCATTCCGTGCTCTGGTGGATGGTTTCGCTGTCCCTTGCGAGGAAGTATCGCTGCTCGCTCGCGGGTATATTCCAAGCTTTCTCCCTGCTTTGGCCCGTGGCTCTTTCTCTCTCCGCCAATCCCCTCTACCACCTCCGCCACTCCGCTCTCCCAACTCCAACACCTAGCCCGCTGCTCTCCATCCTCTCCGGCTTGACCATCGGTCCGGTGAGAGTCGCCGCCGCTCTGACACCAGCACTACGTCGCGCCATCTCTCCTCGTCCCACCTGGACCTCACTCGTCGCCACCGCGATCCGGGCCGCCGTCGGCAGCCAAGACAACTTCTTCGACTGAACCGCCCTCCCCTGCGTTCGCCCAACAACCACCATCCTGGCCCGGCCAACCTTGCCCACCTCCGCCTCCGCCACGTGACCCTCCTCCACGCCGGCCACATCCACCACCCTCCCATGCACCAACTCCACCTCCACCACCTCCGCCTCCGCCACCTCCATCTCCTCATCATCCCTCACCCCCATCTCAGCGGTGCCCCGAAGTACATAACCATCTGGTACGTACCCCAGTCCCCTCACCTGGTCGGTCCGGTCGTGGTTCCGAAGAGCTTCAGTGCTACCCTGCAACTGAGCCACGAAGGCTTCGGCCGCAGTACTCGCCTTCCACTCGTCGAATCGCGCCAGCAGAGCCTGGATGGCAGCGTCATTCTCGGGGAGATCAGGAATCTAGCCTGGCTCCGGCCTCGAATCGTCGTCGTCGTACTCCAGCTCCGAGCAAGAAAGAAAGGAAGAATCCTCCAGATTTCCAGCGTCCTGGTCCTCCGGAAGTGCGTCGTCATGAAAGTGGGATCCACCTGCAATCCGAGCTGCTGCCTGTGACATGGCAGCGGCGGGGGGAGGGGGCGGTGAGAGAGAATACCGAGCGTGCGAATGCGAACATCGTGAGTGGCTTCGAAAGTATCGTGAGCTGCTGATGGTCTGATGTCGAATCCGAATGCGAGGTATGGGAAAGGAAGAAAGAGAAGAGGAAGAGGAAGAGGAAGGCGCGGGGTTTATATAGGATGTAAACAAACCCGGAAGAACACGGAACGAGAGACTGGTACACACGTCATGTTGCTGCTCGCGACGCTCAAAACCGTGGTTCTGAGCACCCGAAGCTAACTGTAGATGGAGTGGAAGCGCGCGGGCACGAAATCCGTGAGTTCTGAGCACCCGACGCTAACTGTAGATGGAGTGGAAACGCGCGGGCACGAAATCCGTGAGTTCTGAGCACTCGACGCTAACTGTAGATGGAGTGAAGACGCGCGAGCGCGAGATCGAGCGATCATACACAACATGCACAGGATGGACATACACACACGGAGTCGACTCTGAGGCTTTGCATACCAACAGGAGTCTCTTACGATAGAGCTCCCCACGATTGAAGAGCCTCCTAGTGTTCGATACGTATACAAAGGCGTCGAGTTGGTTCTCGCCTTGTGAGGATCGCTAGCCGAAAGGGGGTCGGCTGTCCGGGCTGTCCGGGCTCGCCCGATCGGCGATTTATAACGCGATGAGCACAGAGGACATGCGACAACATATACTCACGCGGGAAGAAGACCGTGCAGTGTGAGGAAGGTCCAGGTTGATAGGTCACTGCATATATGAGGAGATCAAAGTGTACGTCGCAGTCTTGACGATGGCATGTACAACAGTACAAAAGGGGTGGGCATCGACCCAAGTGGATCACACCTCGTACTGGAAGCGAGGAGTTCCGGGATCGTGATCTCGCCAGTACTGCATGTGTACTGTACGTTTGGAGAAGAATTCAGCACGCTTGCATGAATGATCGCAATTGCCCAGTCGGTCTCGCTGCTCGGACTTTCGGCATCTCGGCGTTGGCAGAAGTCAGAACGAGCGACAAGTCAGCGAGACACAAGCAGAAAACACGTCCTAGTTCCCCACGCAGTTTTCACATTGCTATTAAACCCTGATCTCGAACTTTTCATTAGCAGTTCTCACAAGGCGTCTGAGCAGCCCCTTTATACTCGCAGGAATCCGCTCCATCTGACTGCCCGAGAGTGTGAAGCGGGATTCCCCGACTTAGCTCGGGAGAACAAGGCCACTCGAGCACATTCTCACATCTCCATCCAGACTCCAAATGACACATCTCATCAGAGAAGAAAAAACTGTATGGAGTGAGGTCGTTCTAAAGATCATCCTGGCTCATTACATTGCCCCAATGCGGCATGGCGTACCGCCGAATCGGGACGTTGTGCGGAAGTGGTGGGACGTTAGATAACCGGGCTTTTGCCGAGTTCTCCCTTCCTCTTTTCACCCCTACATGCTCAACATCATCGTTCTTATCCCAACTCCGTGCCCAGTGCTCGCAATGTCACAAGTCCTTCGCCACGACGATCTCTTATAGGTCGCCCGGCTTTCCTTTGAGGCAAGGCAAACGAGGCCTGCCTTCCCGCTCCTCCAGCTTCACCAGGAGGCCCGCCGGAGTCTAAAGTGTACACAGCCACGGCTATCAAGGCAACGAGTCATCCTCCCAGCAAGCCAATCGGCAAGATTTGAAAGTAGCTGTGGGTTTTCCAAACAAGCCGAGCGGCCTGCAGACTCTACCGCAAATCTCCCATTTTGGCCTCCTGTGGCTGATTTACTGTCAGGCGTCAAGATGGTCGCATCATCATCATCCTCGGATCGAACGGCCTCGAAAATTCTGCTCCTCAGTCTTGTGATCCCACAGAGTCCAGCCGAATGCTAGCACCGCCACCTGGTTCACCACTCGATAGCGGCGGCGCCGAAAGTCACTCCACGGCACATCCAATACAGTCATGAAGCGTATCGGACCTGACACCGGAGCTTGTACGGCATCGAGTGTCCCATGATTGTAATGCGGAAAGACGTTGCGGCCCTCTGTCCGGTTTGGCCACGCTTTGCCCAGCTTGCACAATCCAGACGACATGCCCGTTGATCTGCCTCCACTCAGCGCTCGTGAAGCGCACGGCGCTTGCTTATTTGCCAGCGCTCAATAGTTTGCCCGCCAGAAGACACGTCAAGACTTGTTCGTTCTGTAAGGCGCAATTGACTGCTATCCTTCGGCGATGCCGTCCCTCGTGAGCCCATCCGCCACAATATGCCCCATACTGGACCTGACCTCATGGGAACTCAACGTGGTGGACTGCGATGTCTTTTTCTTGCCGGCTTGCCAATCTACGTCCTTGCGACGTAAAGCAGTCCTGATAAAAGGTAACATGGTCTCCTGTCTTATTGAAATTGCCTCGCCACCACCTCGACTCGCTTCTTCATAGCAGGGATCAGAACGCAATACTCACATATGGACTCCGACAACATCAACATCGCCGACGACGCAGCGATGCATCTACACATAGCCTTGTCGGCATCTACAGTCTCCCTCACTACATCAACGGACTCTCTGCCGCATCAGCACAACCATTCCACCCACACCAACACGCAGTATGCCGCTGCCAAGTCTCTAGAAGGCTCGAGCCACCCCCATCTATGCTCAAGCTGGTGGTAAGCATTGTCCTGCTGCATTGTCTGTCCTGAGTTTCACTGACTTCTCAGGACCTGCTGTTGTTGTGGCCAGACCATGGGTCCGAATGGAACGAGTTCGCCCAGATGTCCGGTTTGTGGGCACTTCAAGGATAGCTCGTGCAATAACTATTGATTCAGCGGAATGCGAGGTGCTTTGTCCGCTTGGCTAGTATCGAAGGGCGTTGGAGCCGCTTGAACATTGGGCTCTTACTTTCGGTGATCACGGCGATAAAACAGAATGCTTTGCACTTTCAAACTTTCATTTCTAGTTCACCCAGAATCAGCTCATAGAGCCTACATCTCCTTTTTCAACCTCACTCGTGGTGATCGTTCAGAAACAGAGATTTTGATTACATGTTCGCAGTATTCGGCAGTCAGGCCGTAGCCGAACTCTTGGGAGCAGCAATGCCGCAACTCACTCCAGCAGGTCGACTTCTCCATGCACAGTTGTCCGTTGTGCATCTGGTCGCTCTCCGCTAATTCTAGACTGAATCGAAGGTCCAAGGGTCCTCTTCTGATGAGCGTGACGAATGATGCCAAGATTCAGGAGGCCGCCTTTGAGAGGGCCGCCTTTGCCGGACCGACACCTCATATCTGGAGGCGGCCGTCATAACCACATCACTTTCACAAGACGCTGGTTTGGGAGTCCCGGTGCAGCAAGTCTTCCACATCGAGGCAACCCTCACTCGTGACCGACAATTGCGATATCATGATGCCTCGGGCAGCAAGGCGAAATGCGACTGATAAACCCATATAGGGTGGAACGACCCGCTCACCGGTTCATGCAGTTTGCCGGACCCCATTCCGTGAGGCGCAGTACTTTACTTCATATTCACACTTTCGCCGAGTTGATGACCGTTGGCGGTCAGCATCAACTGGCCAAGATCAGGCAGCATATTTGCACAAGCCACCCGCCAAGAGCTTCATATTGCCTGCTTTCGTCTACTACGGACTCTGCCTCCGGACTGCATCCACCAATCGCAACGCCAGCGGGAGGGCCGCCACTGATATGTGTCTCCGTCCGTCATTTCCCGCATGCGTGTTCGTTCACGTGGTTAACCTGGCTAACCTGGCGATAGTGACACTTGACACCCGCCTCTACGGTTCCACTGGCTCAACTCGGCAAGCGGTCTGACAGAAAGTCACTCCTCGAGCAAGGCAAACACTGTCCGAGGTGATGCTTGAAGGTGGCGCAGACAGAGGAGAGGTCCCGACCTCGCACCTCACTTCAAGTTTCGCTGGCGTGGGGTGTGTTAGCTCGCCTTGCAAGATTGCTCATCGGCGTCTCCGAGATCGCTTCGTGCGAATTGCAGCAGCTTCATGACTCCAACGCCGATTGCCTCGTCCGCAGTAGGGCCCCCATCCAGTATCGGCAGATTGCGGGTCGTGTGGCCACATAATACTCGTCGCCGAGCGATGCTGCTCCACCTACTGGACCGAAGCACGAGTCAAAGCCAGTCCTGGTCTCCGAATACAGGGCTTCTTTCCGTGCAGGCGGTTGCCCGATGTTGCTGGCGGTATGCGGCGACGTCGTCGTTGGCAGCGAAGGCGGCCTGTTTGGCGGCCGCTTGCGTTGTTCCGAGTACATGAGCACGAATGATCATCTTGCTGTTCTTCGCTGGCAGACTGTGAGGTTGCATTGATTTGGGAGGCTCCTCTTTGGCAAGCCTCGCATTTGCGTATGGCGGTATATATGATCGAGCAACGGTAGGTGAAGCTGTGCTATCATCAGCATCAGTTTCACAGCCACCAAGCACGACTCTACCTGCTCAGCATTCCACTCGGCGTCGATACATCCAAGACAGACTCGTCCTTTCTCGAGCCGTCATGAAGGTCTGCTTCAAATCCTCTCCAGTCAAGACCGGCATGGCCAAGGTACTGCCGATGGCTTCCGCATACTCTGCTGGCCATGCCGAGCATAACCACGATTATGATACCGATGAGTGCTCGACCAAGGGCAAACCCAGTGGAGACATCGTCGGCGGTCTCCGTGATATTGGCCGTACTTTTGGCGCCAACATGAGAGGCTGGTGGTACGTTCGACTTCCATTCACTCATCCCAAGGAAGGTCGCTCGACAACAACTGACATCTTGCAGGGTGTGTTGCAACTGTCGCCAGACCAATGGTCCCTACAACACTCCGACTCGATGCCCGACTTGTGGTCATACCAAGGATGTGTATTGCTACAGCTATTGAGGTGGTCTTGAGTCCCTTTGAGACCTCGCTCCAAGGCTGATGGAGTGGCTCTCGTTTCCTCTGTTTGGCGGCGTTCCGGCATGTAATTGAGAGCAGGGACTCGATATCAGTTTCATTCAGGTCTGGGTCTCGTTCGGCTTGTCGATGAAGTTGTTAGTATTGAAGCATTTGGAACAACCAGAAAGGTTTCGATCTCGGCTCTTTCTTCTTGCCATATTTGCTCGCCAGCGTGATGGAGGGTAGAATCGGAACAGCACCGATTCTATGCAGCGTGTGATACAGACGCAGCAAACCAAACGCATGTGAATCTAATCGGTATCCTGACAAACCTAGTGGTTTGCTTCCATGATCAAGGCTTGCTGGGAGAAGCGAACGGAAAGAACATACACCGACCACGAACCTGCACTTTTTGATACAATTCATACACGCACAGCGCAATACAAACAGATACATCGTCACACTGATTCGAGAGCCATGCCGCCAACTTCAGAGAAGCAGGAAAGCGGCGTCGAACAAAGCGGTGCGAAGCAAAGCGAGGAAAGCTGTCCTTCGGCCAGCGGAAGACCACATCCTCCGGTATCGATGGTCGGCTGGTGGTAAGTATCCCGCTTCTGTCGCCAGCGTGCTGCCAGCGTACTGACGAGCATACAGGATATGCTCCGGCTGCCGTCAAGTGAACCATCCCGTCCTGACGCCGGAGAGATGTGCGATATGCGGCCACTTCAGATGTCACGAGTGTCCCGTATACAGGTACTGATGTCAAGTGCCGCAGAAGCATGTGGTCATGGATGGAGGAAGAAAAGAGTCGAGGAATGTTGATGAAGAGGAGTCAGCGTCAAGACGAAGGGCAAGGAAGACGCAGCGTCGGCGTTGATCGGATTTAACATTTTGGCCCCCAAGGCGCGATACGCCTGGCCTGCAACTTGAAGCTCAAAACTCGAACGAACACTCTTCTCTACTACATACCACCATCCCACCATCGACCTCTCTCCACCATGGCGGATCCCTTTGAAGTGCGCATGCGCTTCACCTCCCAACTTCAACACCTCAACGCCTCGACCTCCTCCGCTCACAAAGCCGCCAACTATGCCCTGCGACACGCCGAGTTCAGCGACGACCTCCACTCCTGCATCCTCGAACAGCTCGAACGCAACAATATGAACAATCGCGCCAACATCATGTACTTCCTCCCTGCATTGTGCGACACGGCCAAAGCGCAAGGCGAGATTGGATACATTCGCATGATGGAGAGGGATATCCTTCGGATCATCGATCTGGTTGCGCCGGACGATGGCAGCGGCGCGGCGAATGTGAAGGTTGTGAGGAAAGTGTTGGGTATACTACGGGAGAGAACGTTCTTGCAGCCGCAGACGGTGGTGGAATTGGAGGAGTGTATTGTGGGGAGGGATAGCGGTGCTGTGGAGGCCTCGCCGCAACGAGGTGGAAGGACAGTGGATGCGACAGCAGACGCCGCGGTGCGGAATACGCCGCAGTCGATGGCGAGAGAGGGGGGTGGGATGGGCGCAGGCATGTTCAATCCAGGCATCAGATTGGATAAGAGGCAGATTGAGCAGCGGATTGAGGAGGACCGAGAGAGGCATAAACGGGCGAGAGAAGGAATATGGGCGATTGCGCAGCAGCCTTCAATGGCCGGTTTGGCAGTGGACGCGGAGTTTGACAGGTCGTGGGAGGATGGGAGTGTGGTGGACGATGATGATTATCGGATGGCGAGGGAGGAGGCGGAGGAGAGGAGGAAGCATTTGGAGTTTGATGATTATTGATTTCGGCGGGATACCACTTGTGGCTTTAGCAAGGCGTTGGAGGCGTTCTATCAACGCATGTTGTTTCGACAGGAATACTGGTAGATTTTGAGGTGGCCAGCAAGGCGTGCTCGCTCATGGTTATGTGGATGCTCGCACATGCTTGATTGGTCTCAATCTTGGAATATCTGCAGTCTTCTTCACTTGAACAGCATACCGACTCGCACACCTGGATTGGAAGTCGCGATGAGACCGTTCTGCAGAGTCACCTGATAGTTCAATGTCGTGTCGAAGTTGAACTAATAGTACAGTAGTGCAGAGAGCTGGAAATAAGATGAAGATTGAACATATATACACAAGACGCCGTGCAGCGCCCGAGATATCCCATATGCCAGCCAGTGGCCCCTGTAACCCAGCTCATCGCCTGTCGCCGCCTTCGACAAAGCCTTCTCGGCCCTACGTTTCATCCAATTCGTCCTCATCCTCAGTCTCGTCCTCATCCTCATCCTCATCTTCATCCCCATCATTACCCTCATTAGCGTTCCATTTGTCACATCTGCTTCATCGTCCTCACCGCCATCGGCAAGACTCTCATACTTCCTCCTTCTTCGGTGTGATGTTCTCCTCAACGGCTTCCTGCTCTTTGGCGGCTTCGTGGTTGCTCGCTGCCTCTTGTCCTGGGTTGGCCATCTCGTACTCCAGAATCTTGATGACACGGTAGAAGCCCCACGCAAGGATGGCACCGCATGCTGGTCCAAGCCCTGTGATATGATGTCAGAATCGGTTCATCGAGATAGCAGTGCATGGTCAGTGTAACGTACAGTAGATCCAGTGTTCTTGGTCCCACACGCCAGAGACGACACACGGTCCGAAGGAGCGCGCTGGGTTGAGCGAGCCGCCAGTGTAGTACACGCCGACCATCTCGGCGATGAACAGCGCCATGCCGATACCGATGGGAGCCATGAATGTCGCCTTGTGCTTTTCGTTGGCCAACATGTAGATGGCGAAGATGAGCTCGGCGGTGAGCATGGCTTCGATCTGTTGACGACGTGGTCAGCTGCGTGAACTTTTGAGAGAAATGAACGACGGTGGCACGTACAAAGACACCCCGGGTCACGGAGGTTCCGGAGGACAGCGTGGTTCGCACGTTGAATGTGGTTGGGAAGAGTACCGACACCACATACGAAGCGAAGACTGCGCCGAGGAGCTGTGCTACCACCAGGAGGAGGCCACGAACGATAGTAACGGCCTTTACCATCACCATGGCAAGCGTCACGGCCGGGTTGAACCTGGAAAATTATCAGCGATGATTTCCAAGCAGCGTAATATGTGTTCGGCGACCCACATTCCACCAGAAATGCGGAAGAAGATCCACACGTTGGTCATAAGACTGAAGCCGAAGGATAGTGCGATGTAGAGTAGCACGATGGGACTGAATCCGGTATCTGCGTTGGTCGTCGTTTGGGAGTCGTTGCTTTGCGCGCCGATATTGGCGACTTGCGTACCGGCAAAGGCGAAGAAGAGGAACATGGTCGTGCCCATGAACTCTCCAATGGCAGCGACGAAGTCTAGTCGAGTTGTTAGCTGGTTGCATCTTGGGTAGAAGAAATGCGTTGAACTTACGGCCCTTGACAGATCCATTCATCCAGGTGGTGAATGGGAGTCGCATGATAACCTCAGGTGGTGGCGTGGAGCGGTCTGAACGCATGCTTGGCTTCCTGCGAGGCCTGCGGAGAGGCTGCTCATCGCTATCGCCATCGTCGTATGAATGGTAGCGATTGCTGCGAGGAGGGCGTGGAGGACCTCGACCGCCTCCGTGCCATTCGTCCGACTCTCTTACAGAAGTCATGCGGCGGTTGTACGGACGGTTGTAGTAGGGTAGTTCTTCGCCATAGTGGGAGCGTGCTGCAGATGGTGCTCGCATCGGAACTCCATAATCGTAGGGTGGTCGAGGGCCCCAGTACTTGGCATCGGGGTTGTCATAGTCGAAGCCATGTTCGCTTGGCGTTGGAGGTCCAGGGTAGCGCATGAGTTGTTGGCGAGAAGGATTGCGCAATGGCGGTGGTGCGTTGGAAGCAGTGTCGTCTCCAAGGTCGAAATCGACCTGAGGTCCAAAGTGAGAACCTTCCATCATTGATGCCGCGTTACTCTGCTTTCGCTCTCGGTTGAAAGTATTTGATCTTGTCCGGTTCATCGACACCGGCGTTGCCGTCTCGAATGTGGCAAGCTTCTCCGCTCCGTCCTCGAGCGGTGAGGTTTCTCCCTCGGGTAGAGCAGGAGGCGCTCGGTCAGGGACGAAGGTTGAGGCGGGTAGCTGTGGTTGCGCCATTGGAGAGGTGACTGGAGGCTGGGAGGAACCAATATGTACGGAGGGGAGAAAAGTTGAGGGAAGCGCTCCTGAAGAGCGAGTCGAACGATGCATTTTTGAAACAGTGATTGTGATTATGACCGAACGAGAGCAATGACAGGTGATTTCACGGGTAATATGTAGAAGGGATTGGATGGCTGGACAAATGGAAGGAGGCTCAGGAGATTTTGCTCGTTGCAGACTGGGTCCATGAACGCATACCTGCCACATTGAGACGCCGCGAGAGGGATCAGGGGAGGTTCAGAGGTACATCGCTCTGCCACACTTATTCAGGGAGTAATGAAGCGTGCCGCGCATCTGTCTTCGATCACGAGCAGGAGGTGGGGATCGGGAGGGAAGGCATGCATTGAAAACGCCTATCTGTGACGGGAAGACGTTGCAAGACTGGGGTGGTCCACGGTGGTGGCTGATAATTTTAGCAAGGCTGTCCCAACCAGACAAGGATATGGACTGTCAATTGAGGGTCCGTCCTCATCTGTACTTGACACGCGACGGGCGCAATGATGCTACGCGGACCCAGGAATATCCTGCAACGAACCCACCGGTGAGGTGCTGGTGAAAGAGGCTTCTGACAGATGCGCGAAGGCTGGCACTGCCGTACGGGTTCCGAGCCTCCGTTCATGGCGGACGCCTTCGAATGGGTTCCTGTATGCACGGGATGCCCGGTATGGGATTGGCGATGTCGGATCTCTTGATCAGCCGATCGTGACAATAGCGGCATGCTCGGCTGCTCGGTCTGGGTGCTTGATGCCAGATATGCGCCATTCTCAGCAGAGACGTCTGCGATATGCGGTATTGTAAAACAAGACAGGGCACGCCGACTCGGCAGAGTACGCCACGACGCTTGATTGAGACACGGCAATTCCAGAAGTGACGTTGATTTTCAGGGCGACGCGCGGATTGACAGGTATCTGGTGGTCCTGGTGGACCTCTGTTTGGTGTGATTTCCTGGAGATACTCTACGCAACTACCGACTTGATTCGTGCTGGGCTTCAAAATGTCATGAGGCGGAAGGACGTCGACAGGGGGTCCTCGCTCGCTTAACTACATAGGCCCAGAGTGGCC
>AFIY01001025.1:0-10647 GCA_000223825.2 Zymoseptoria passerinii SP63 | reverse complement strand
GCGGTTTCTTTATATTGTCGCCCTTCCTAACAATACCTAGAAAAGAGCATCGAGGAGTAAATAATGCCTGGACTATTATAGCGGATCCACACCGGCGGAAAAATTTTGCGCCCCGCAGGGGGAGGGGGTATTATAAGGGATACGCTATTTAACCGTAATACGTCCTATCTATCTATCTACTATAACACTATAGAGGTTCTTAATCTCTTCGACGAGCCTAACGGCATTACTAGTACGTACGATCGCGCCCTCGATAACGACGCAAACGAGCTCTATGCCGATAGCGATAGCGATAGCGATAGCGACTTCCCTCGAATCGACGACTTCCTTCGCGACGACTTTATTCCTTAGCGCGAGCGCTAGCCTCTCGATAGCTACGATAAGACTCTACGTAGTAGCGTATTAATAGACGAGTACGCCGATATCCCTATCCTCGACGACTCTATTATTTACGACAACTTCGCTACCTACGAGGCTACTATTTATTAGTATAGCCTAGAGTATAGATACGAGCTCGCGAAGGACGGTAGTATACGATATAATAGAGTAGAAGAGGTATATAAGCGTCCGTTTAAGTACGCTAAAGGTATTTATTTAGCGTATCTTCTACCGGCTAGTAGAGTATCTAAGAAGCCTTAGAAGGGGACGAAGAAGACGGACTATAAGTTTAGCGTAATCCTTAGCGCTATTAATAAGGACAATATCGGAGGTAAGTAGACTATAAGTCTTAAAAGGGCTTAAGGTATATACAACTATCCAGCCGTTTATGTTAGTAGACTAGTAAACTACCGTCGTCGCGCTCGTAGCGATAGTTAGGTAAGGGTATTTCTTCTCTTAGCTCGGCGCGATAGTGCCTCTCTAAAGGTTATACGCGCTATAACTATATCGTAGTTCTATAAAGGTGTTTGTAATCCTCGTCCTATCCTTCGTAATATCTATAACGAATAGGCCCGTATTCGCTCTATAGAGCTCGACGACCGTACGCCTATCGAACGAGTAATAGACATCCTTTAAGAAGAAGGTTTCTTCTACTAACCGCTCGAAGAAGATAGCCGGTTATAAGGTATGTTCTTTATGCACCTAGACCTTATTAAGATCTATAAGTAGAACGGTAATATCCTCTATATTAACTATATCTATAGTATTATTAAATATAAGCTTCTACTACTATCCTTTATTAGTATTACTTAAGTCGGTATTACGGTACCTCTCGCGTACGCCTTAATACTAGGTAAGAAAGAGAAGGACTACGACTAGGCATTTAATTAGTTCAACGCGCTCTACGTAGAGTATAACATCGATAATCCTTTAGTCCTACTATACGACCGTAATCGTACGATAATTAGGTCTCTAAAGAAGAAGATACCGTAGATAGACAACTACCGCATACTCTATATATAGTATATAAACTTAGACGTCGAGGCGTAGGCTAGTAATAGACTCGGTCGTATCTAGCCTAACGGCTATAGTATAAAGGTCTCGCTTAGTAAGGAAGTAGACGAGTTTATAGCGTTCTACCGTAATATTATTAACGCGAGTAGTAAGGACGAGTACGACGACGTATTAGCTACTCTCGTTAATCGCTCCTTAAGTAAGGATATACGCTATACTACGACTCGTCTAAAGTAGTAGAAGCTCGTTACTTATCTTAACAATTAATAGCTTATATATTATAAGGAGCTCTACGTAAAGGCGTAGACTAATAATATCCTTAGCTACGGATACGATACAACCTTACTAGCTAAGAGTAGCTACGCTAGCCTTAAAGGCTAGCTTAGCTCCTCGAAGAGCGATATCCTTACCTTCTTTCGTAAGCTCTCGCCGTTCTACGAGTCTTATATTATACGTTATCGCGTAGCGCTTACGTAGGCTTAGAGCTCGACTTCTACTATCTACCGCAATATATAGTAGTTTAATAAGCTCGTACGAGTAGTGTCGACGAAGGGCATTAAGATTACTTACTAGTAGCGTATAAAGATATAGAGCGAGCTCGAAGCGGCTACTAACGACGAGTACTACGAGTTCTTAACGTATACTAGTATCTACCGGTAGATATATAGAGGGCCTTATAGTTATAAACAACGACTACTTATTAAAGGCGGCGACGTCGAGCTACTTACTTTATAGGCTTTCGACCGCTTCTTTATAATCCCCGGTAGCTAGCCTCGCGATAACGATAACTACGTCCTTAAGCCGCTCTTATAATAATGTAAGCGACTCGCCGCCCTCGAACGATTATACGTACGTAATACCGGTAAGAGTAGTACGTAACGAGAGCCTCGAAGGGCCGAATATATTAAAGCGGCGACGATATAACGTATATAGTAAGAGCGAGTAGTATTAGTATAAGAGCTAGAGTAAGACAACGGCTATAAAGGTAAGAATCGTTACCGTAACGGATAATCTATAGTAGATATTACTACTATTAACAACGTAGCTTTACGCGTAACCGTTAAGTATAACTATAAGGCTAAGAACAATCGTTACTATAGTAAGGTATATTTATACTATAAGAGTAATTAGCTATACTCTTAGCGATACTATAGAGCCGGTACTATATATTAAAACACTAGTAAAGCGGACGACAACATTACTTCGACTATAACTTAGCGAGCCGCCGCTCTACTACTACTACTACCTCTACTACTAGCGGTCGATCTACGTAATAAGCGTATTAACCGTATATAACAGTCGATCGACTAGCTTCTATAACTCTACTAAGCGTAAGCTAACGCCGCTAATATAGTCCTTAACCGGTAGAATTAGGTAGCTAACGAGTAAGAGTAGGTATAACTAAGCGAGAACGAGAGTAACGAGGGTAATAAGAGCGACTTAGAGATAGAGGTATACCGGAAGCGGCTACGTCGCTAGTAGCGATAGGATGTTGTTATTAGTAAGAAGGAGCGATTTAAAGGAAGAAATATAAAAGTTACGTATATAATGTTTAAGGAGTTCTCTAGCCTCTTATTGGTCGACCGTTTTAGTATAGATTCGTCGTTTCTAGCCTCCGTACGAGTCGTTTGTATAAGTAACAGATGTGCGGCCATCGTGCTGAAGTCTACCGCGAAATAAATCCGGGCTACCCGACGTTTAAAAAAAGAGCGCCCGACGTTTATAAAAGCCCCCCATAGCGCATCAAAATCAGCGTCAAATTTTGCGGGGTTCCCATTGAAGGCTCACCAATTCCGCTGCAGTCGGCGCAAACCGCCCATCAAAATCGGGCCCCACGCAGCTCCTTCCATCCTTCGTTCACTTCACGTCCAGCACGATCTTCAGGGTCATTCCTTGTCTCACGCCAGCACCTACACCTCCGCCGTACTGGCCATGCTCGCCAGTCTCTCAGCGTTTACAAGCGACGTTGCCGGTCTAGAGAAATGTCTACGTTTCCTGCAAGCAGTCTGTACCATCGCTCTTGGAGTCCTGCGGCCTATCCATTCGCACGCCGAAGCGTGGAAGAGGGCGAAAGGACACTTCGCTCTTGGTCAGTTAAGTCCTTCTGCAGCTTGTTAAGATGCTCAGGCTTTACGTGTTCCAGAACTGACCTGACCATTCTCCTCAACAGGTCGCCGCTATTTCCGCCTTTTGAAATGGTATCCATGCGGTGTACAAGCACGAAAATGCCTGGAAGGCGATGACCGTGGAACCTACACATCGTCGAGCAGAGCAAATCCGTCGATTCATGTCCCATCATCGATGAGCGTACCTACGATGCTTGAAATGGCAAAATGGACTTTCCTCTCCCTCTACTTCTTTCTGGAGATGTGGACTATCGTGCGTGTGAATCCTGCTTCGCTTCCTCGAATTGCGGACTGACTTTGTGTGCCGCTGCAGACAAATGTGATGGGCGTCACGGACTTCACCTGGGCAACAATACTGCAGCTCGAAGCGAACAAATGCTGGTTTTACGCTATTTGCGCTTCGATTGCGATCTCACTTTACAGTCTGCTCTGTCCGCTCGTCACGTGCAACGTCGTACCGAGCAAAACTGTGGAAAGGACACGGACAGCACAAGTACCACCGGACTCCACGCCAACAACTAACGAGAAGCCTCCCATTGCTGAGGCAGCCCGCACGTCTCCAGGCTCAACACAGCCGCGTCGCCTCATACCTTGGACCCTCCTCACCACTCTGTTGATTGACGTATGCGACCTTATCATACCAGGATCAGCGATAGGCTGGACTCCCGCTTCGAGTTTGGTGGTGGGGGTTGGGATGGCGACCTCGACTCTGCTGAGTGGGTGGGCGATATGGATCCGAATCCAGCAGGCAAGACCAAGCTGAGATCGACCAGAGTCAACCTGATGTCCGGATACGATGGATCAAGTAGTGGGCGCGGAATTGGTTTCCGGAATTGGACCATGCTCATCCATGACTTCTCTCGCCACCTGAAGCACATGGGCATGCACAGATGAAGGGGCGCAGACGAGGCCGTAGTCTGATGGACATAAGCACATCAGTATGCCGATAAGAGTGTATGAGGTAGTGTATACTTACTGGCAGCCATCTTCCTCCCCTGCGAAAAGTCAATCGCCTTGCCATCCAAGTCTGTGACTTTGCCACCTGCTTCCTCGAAGACGAGGATGCCGCCTGCGTGGTCCCACCTTTTCGAACAGACATTAGCACGAGAACCATAGCAAGGAAGCGGGCAGCACGAACATATTGCTCCTCCAAGTCGTGTACTTGAAGATCCTCACCACCACATTCGCCCTCCCCAGCCCTAGCACCGCATACTTCATCAACGAACTAAACAGATCCACACCCGGCCAGGGCGTTCCCAACCTCGCCGCGACCTGACGATGAAGATCTAGAATCGTAGACGTGTACCCCTCACAGTCCGACCACACCAGATCCCTCACCTTCCTATCATCACCGTGTCTCAGCACCCTCGTCGGGGTTTCTAAAACCCCATCTCTCCGTAACGGACGTACCCACGTTCCCTGGCCTCGCACGGCGTGGATGACGCAGCCTGCACCGTCGGGATCAAGCCTATCCTCGCTCGGAGTCGGGGTGGAGGGGTCCAGAGTAGATATCGCCAGATTCGGACAACCGATGATGCCAATCTTCTCCACCCCACGTTCGAGGTAAGCGCAATTGATGGCATATTGCTGCCCGGTAAGAAACGTCTTCGTGCCATCGATGGGGTCGAAAACCCACAAACTCTGCTGGTCGGAGCGGGTAGTTATGCCGCCTGAATCGAGGAGTTCCAGAACCTCCTCCTCTGACCTCGGGACGGAAAGATCGGATGAGGTGAACGCTGGGGCATATTCTTGGATGAGAGAAAAGACTGCTTTGAGCAGTGCTGGATTCTCTCGCAGGTCGGTGGCGGACTCTTCAGCTAGGAAGGCGGCAGTGGGAAAGGCGGAGCGCAGAGAGCAGGTAAGGAGGGCTTGCACGGCAAAGTCGCCGGTTGTGACGGGGGAGAAGTCGGATTTGGAGAGAGTGCCAGTGGTTAGGGACGTCTTTTGGAGGTGGGAGGTCAGTCTTGCGGCATGTTGGACTGCGAGGAGTGCTGTCTCCAAGTGCTTCAAGTATGACATCTCAATGGACGAGTCCAGCAGTGGATGATACGGGCGGTCTTTGTCGTTGATGGAAGGAGAAGCGGAGATAGGATCGGGGGAGGCGGGATGCTGCGTGCTGCCTGAGGCGCTGGCTTGTACACAGGCGCGGCTGAAAGGTTGCGTATGCTTAATTGGGAAGGAGCCGGACTGGAGTGAACGTGGCTAAGCTTTGACATGTCGCTCTAATTGTGTCGCGAGTATCCCTGTCCATATGCCCGTTTTGCCAGGCCTGTCACTGATCAGAACGTCGCTATGTGACTCCATCCTCTCCCTTTCTCCGTGCTGATTCTCTTCAGCAACACCGGTCGACTTGTAGACTTTCAAACATCTCATTCTCATCGTCCCCACCGGAGACACAGTCTGATTTAGACTTCTGCCCCACACTTTCGGATCCCGGCAATGCGTCATCTCGCGTGGCAGATGAGCGGCTTACCTGAGCTGTAGACTTGCTGTGCCGATATATCGCATTGATAGCTACGTGTTCCATTCATTTCACGATTATTGTGTACTCTTTCGATTTTTGCTACCGCCTTTGTCCTCCTTTCCGCGCCATCCGCTGTATCATGTTGCATACCTCTGCATAGCTAGCATTGCACGGCTCCTGCGCTTCGGTCCTTCCCCACTGCCACCCCACGCGCACCAAGTGGAGTTTCGGACGACATCACTCTGGCACGAGAAGCACGCGAGACGACCTCCCGAGACGCACCTCGCCCCCTCGAGGTTACGAACGCCTGTCCGAGCTCCCACGACCGCCACCATGGCGAAGAAAGCCAAACAACGCATCTCCTACGTCCTCCCCCTCGCAGGCTCCTCCACCACCCACGGCCATCGCCTAGGCGTCAACGGCCTCGCAGTCGATCCCAAACCCTCCCTCCTTTACTCCGGCGGTCGTGACGGCGTCATCTGCGCCTGGGACCTGCACCTCGACCTACAATCCTCAATCACCTCCGAGTACGACGCTAAGCCCGCCGTCGAACCCACCGCCACGACCTTCCGCCAGCAAATACAGGCGCATACGCATTGGATCAATGACATTGCTTTGGCCCAGAACAATCAGGCCCTGGTGTCTGCGTCATCGGACGTCACTGTAAAGGTGTGGAGGCCCGCTGCAGAGGACAAGTTGCCGCCGCAGACCATTGGACTGCACAGCGATTATGTCAAGACTTTGGCTGTGCCTTCTTCAACATGCGATTGGGTCGCGAGTGGAGGGTTGGACCGCAAGATTTGCGTCTGGGATTTGAATGGTGCAGGGCAAAAGTTGAGCATAGATGTTGGCGAGGATGAGGCTGGGTCCATGCAGTCGAAAGAGAAGGGCAGTGTATATGCTTTGGCGGCGACGACATCATTACTGGCGAGTGGAGGGCCGGAGAAAACGGTGAGGGTGTGGGATAGTCGGACGGGACAGAGGACGACAAAGTTGGTGGGTCATACGGATAATGTGAGGGATATTCTCATCAGTGAAGACGGCACGACCATCATGACGGCGAGCAGTGATCGCACGGTCAAGGTGTGGAGTACAATCGCTGGAAGGTGCATGTTCACATTGACCATGCACGATGCGAGTGTGTGGTCACTGTTCTCCTCGGATCCGGACTTGTCGGTGGTGTACTCGAGTGATAAGAATGGACTGGTGGCCAAGACGGATACGAGGAATACCATTGAGCTGGACGAAGGATTGTCGGTCGCAGTGTGTCAAGAGCATGAGGGTGTGCACAAGGTGGTCGCAGCTGGAGATCGGATCTGGACGGCCACAAGTCGACCCAGTATCAATCAATGGCGGGACGTCTGTACCGACAACGCTGAGATTGAGGTACCGGAGAACTACAACACACATCGACGAAGTTCGGCGAAGAGATATTCCGTTATTCCGACGGAGAAGGCAGTGACATCGCCGTTGGCGCAGACGACATCACTCACGGGCAACAAAACTGGCAAGCGGAAGATCCCACTCAAACACATGCTACGATTGAGCAATACGGCGTTCTTCCCTGCGCTGACGATTGTTGACAGCGAATCACCTTCTGCGAAGCGAGCCACTCTGGACGCGCCCATCCTTGAGTCCATGGTCCTGCAACCTGTACGAGCACAGCCTGAATACTCAGTAGAGGGTCAAAACGGACTGATCAAGCATGCTCTGTTGAACGACAGAAAACGAGTGCTGACAATGGACACGGCGGGAGAGGTCGTCATGTGGGATTTGCTAAAGTGCGTTCCGATACGATCTTACGGCAAGCGTCATATTGAGGATGTCAAGGATGAAGTAACGACGACGGCGACTGTCGCGAATTGGTGTACTGTAGATACACGAACTGGCAGTGTCGCCGTGATTCTGGAGGAGAATACCTGCTTTGATGCGGAAATGTATGCGGATGAGCTGGACTTGGATGAGGAGGTGGAGTTCAAGGAGGACCAAAGGATCAATTTGGGCAAGTGGGTATTGAGATACCTGTTCGATGGGCTGATACAGGAGGAGATTCGAAGAGACGAAGTCCTGCGGAACCAGCTCATCAACACACCTGCCAAGTCCACGCTTCAGCGAGACGGCGCTCCCTCGAGCATCGAGATGCCGTCGGGAGGCATCAATGGGTGGCATGCTGGCTCGTCCGCCACTCAGTCCACCACCACTCTCAAGCCCAGCGTCAACGGGATCGCAGTCCCTACCACGCCGGGCTGGAACATCGGCCTCGCCACGCCAGGATCTGTCAACTCTCCGACGCACAGCAAAGCCATTCCAACCACCCTTGCCTCTACAACCGAGGAACCGAGTGAAACTCTGCGCGCCTCGACCTCCTCCCAGGAACGCACCTCCGCCGACCGCACCCCAGACTACTTCTCCACATCCCGCATCGGGTCCGCTGAACTTGCAACGCCCGCTGCTTCCTCGCAACCTGCCACAACGCCAGGCTGGACCGAGGATCCATCAACACCCACAGCCGAGGCCAACAACACGCCCACCACGCCCGGCGGAGCTAAAGAAGCCGGTCTCTTCGGCAAGAAGTTCCGTATGGGTAACATGGGCATGTCCTCCTTTGCGTCCGGCGTGAAGAAAATGACTCGCATTCAAACCAACGATTCTGCCGCGAAACCTTCCGAGGAGCTCAAATCGCCGACCGATACGGATTCTCATTCGCAGACTTCGCACACGACGGACCCGATTGCGAACAATCTACGACCGATAGATGAGTCCCTGAACGGCACTTTGCAGAAGATCCGATATGCATATCAAGATTCCCTGGAGCAGCAAGCATCGGCCGCGCTGGCATTTGCTAACGGCTTGCCTGTGCCGCCGCCTGGTCCGGTCTCGCTGCCATCACTCATGACCCCTGCTCCTCCATCCGAATTACCTCGTCTCTTCCCACCGAAGGAGACCACGATTCTCATTCAAGAAGATCGACCTGAAGCGGGCGGCGTGGCGGACCTGTTTGAGGGGACCGTAGGACAACTCCACGCCATGGTCGATAATGTCGAAAAGGTCGCGCCGGGTTGGCTTGGAGATGTCCTCCTCCGTGGCGTGGTAGGTGGAAAGGAGGTGGTGAAGATATCTTTCGTGTTGGAAGCGATGGAAGTCGAGACAAAGGGTCGTAGTGAAGCGGAGAGCCTGGTAGACAGCACTGGAGCTCACGTGAGCTGGATGAAACTTCCTGGCGTCGTCGCGCCGGGCGAAGGAGGCAATCGACTAAATGCGAACCGCATGTTAAGGGCGAGGAAGATTGCCGGGTATGTGGCTGAGAGAATTGAGTCGAATGGAGTTGTGCTGCAAGGGAGGGTCGGCAGCGTCGGCACGATGGACGGTGAGGCGAGGGGTGATGGCCAGGAGGTGGATGGAGAAGTGGGGGAGAATCTGAGGCCGGACGAATATTTGGAGTTGTGGTGTCAGGGACAGGTGAGTATTCTTTGGTCCGACGATGGATTGACTCGAGTCTTGCTAACATCGCTTCGCAGCTTGTTCCACCGACGATGACACTCGCGACAATCCGGTCGCATCTCTGGCGCGGAGGTGGAGATGTCGTGTTGGGTTATAAGAGCAATGGCAGGAAGTGGTTGAGGCATGTGCCTGTTTTAAAGGGCGGCGGGAGTGCGAGTAGTCAGGTTGGTGGAAGCGAGAGTGGTGTGTAATACCCGCGGCATGGATGTAATACAGACCGTCTGGTCGGCGGCTGTCAGATCAGAAGTCATGTTTCGTGCGGACGAGGGCGACGAATGTTGTAATATCCCCTTTCGAAGACTGCGCGATGCCGCAAAATAGTGAGTTTTCCAAATCGCATAGGATGCATATCGCGATGCTGAACAGGAGAGTGAGGCGGCTGTGGACAATTAGAAGGGTGAGGCGAATGCAGGCAGTAAAGTGAACGCGAAAGAAGGTAGACACGAAACTGGAATTTCATTTGAACCGCTACTATATGTAGACTGCGACAACGTTCTCGCCTTCAGATCGAAGGTCGAGTACCGTGTTGCCTCCGTTCCACGCCTCCGTCCAACGCCTCCGTTGGTCTGTTAGGCAGGTAAGTGCTAGCTCGATTGCACTACTTCACTTCGAAGATCTTCAACATCTCGTTGTAGCTTCGATAGCTCTTCTGGCTCCGCAATCAATACTATGACTTCGCGCCCCCGTCTATCTCTGCCCACGGTCGTGCTCAGCCGTTTGCGATCGCAGTTCGCCGGACCGCTCGTTATGATTGATCTCGAGCGCCTTTTTCTGTCTCTCTGCCGCCTGCTCCCGGAATCTTCGAAGTTTGGCCCTGTCATCCTCGGTCATTGTCTCTTGCAATCGCAATCGTTCCAATGCAGCCCTGTCATCCTCGCTCGTTTTCGCCTGCTCCCTCTGCTTTGCTATCCTTACCGCCGGCTGGTCAAGTGCTATGTTCTTAGAGTAGGACATCTCTTCTAGAGGCCGAATTACGAGAACTGCCTACTGAATGCTGAAAAGCTAGATATACTAAGCAAATTTGGGCTCAACTAGATAGACTAAGCTTACTTGGGTAGTACTAGGATAGTAGCCTAACTGTAGCTTCCTATTGAAGATCAATTTAATATCAATTTGATATTAAATTCACTACTTATGTTTAATATCAATTTGATATTAATTTGA
>AFIY01001027.1:0-11905 GCA_000223825.2 Zymoseptoria passerinii SP63 | reverse complement strand
ACTATTACTAACATCAACACTGGATTCAGGCAACCGGGGCCAAGCCACACACATCCTCGATGCGGCTGACGCATGCATGTCAGATCGCGCATCGATACGAGTACAACATAGCAATTGATGACCTGGTCTTCCCGGAAGCAGTTCAATTTGAGATCTGACGAACACGACAACAGTTCTACTAGGATCTAGGCTAATAATATCTCCGATGCGCGAAACCCGCTGTAGGTAAGGATAAGAGGTCGGAATTGAGCTCTGATCCGAGATGAGGAGCAAGCTTACCGTCCCGCAAGCAAATCCGGTAGTACCTTTTGGGAGGAGTATAGTCCGCTTGTCTCGAAGAATAACACCCCACGCAGACGCATCTCCGGGGCCTGAAGAGGGATGTACTTGCCGTACTGCAACAGCGAAATAAGTGGTGCGCCATTGTGGAAGAAGGGCCATGTGATGTTCGGGACGTCTCGAGTGACTCTCGACGTTGGGAAGAGTGCTAATGGACGTACTCAGCGACACAGCCTACTCGTCCCTGTAGTAATAATGCATGTCAGCGCATTGGATATCGGCGAACGGTTGGATACGGAGCGTGGCCTCGATACATCGTGGATCTTCCTCGTACGTCCATACCAATAAACTATCGTCTCCCTCCAAACCTCCTCCCACCACCCTTCCCATTCGCTTTCGAATTCTTGTTTTTGATCTTCAGCTTGCAGAAATTCGCATGCGCCAACTCCTTCACCTTCCTCTTCGGTTTAGCCTTCTTCTCCTGACTCTCCCCAACCTCGCTCTCTGTTCCCTTCGCTTTCATGACTTTCCGCTTCGCAGTCTTCTTCCCGTGACCCGCCTCCATCTCGCTTTCCTCGTCCTCACTCGACTCATACGCATCGCTCCCATCGCCTCCCTCCACAAGCTGCGTCTCCGGCACAACCTCCACCTCCTTCTCCTCCTCCCCTTCCTCCTCCTCCTCCTCCTCAACCACATCCTCCAAGCCCGCTCCCTCCTTCCCAGCTTTCCTCACCACCGGCCGCATAATCACCCGTCTCGTCTGCCTCTTCAAACCCTTCTTCTTCCACGCCTTCCTCGGCCGATCGCCTCGACCCCCCACTTCCTCATCCTCACTCGACTCCGGCGCCTGATCCGGTCCAAGCGGCATCTCTCCCGTCTGACTATCCAGCACCAGTACTTTCGACGTCGCGGAATTCTTCCCACCCACGACACCACCATCCCGTGCCTCCCCCTCCTCAATCTCGTTCAGAATATCCCAGTCCTCATCCATGCGCTCTTCTTCCTGCTTCTTCAAATTCTGAATAATGCTGCTCAGACTCCGCACTAGACCCTTCCTCCTGAACGGCGCTGCCATGGATGTCGCGCCCGTCGTGGTATCCGCGCCATCCTCCTCGATGGAAGCGAGCGGAAAGCTGCGGCGTAGAAAGGACGGCGTGGCGAATTTCCTCTTCGAAGAACTGAGTGCTGCGGTCTCGTCCTCCCGCTTCCGTTTCAAGGGCGTGCCGGCGAATGCGTCGAGGTAGAAGCGTTTACTCGACGACTGCGGCGTTCTGTCCACGGCGGATTCAGTAGTAGTAGTAGTAGTGGTAGTCGTGGGTTTACTCGGCGTTCCAGCGACGAGATGTGTGACGTTGGCCGAGTCGCTGCGGGATGGTGTACCGGACAGAAGGTCGAAGATACCCAAAACCTGACCGTCTTTCTGAGGCGTCGGACCGAGCGCTAGACGGATGTGGGCGGGTGTAGGTTCGATCTCTTGGACGGGCGAGAGGACTGCTGTGTGGAGAACCGTTCGGACGGCTTTCGAGGGTGTCCTGGCTACCCGTGCGTTGTGCGAGCCATTTCCAGACTTCTCTTGCAGAGCTTCTCGCGGCTTCGTGGATTTTCGAGATGTGGTCGAAGGACGGGTCGCGGTTTGGTATTGTTTGTACTTTGCAGCTGATTCTCGCATGTCAGTCGACTGCTCTCAATAATCTAGCGGGACCGAAGTGGAGGAGCTCACCTATAGTCGCGTCCTTCTTGATGTCTGCGCGTTCGGGTTTGCGTCCATGTTCGGCCTTGAAGGAGCTTTCCCAGGTTTTGATCTCCGATCGGAGGATATCGATACCTACGCTGTTCTCATTCGCATCGACAGACATGGTTCGGATCGTGGAGAGACAATACTGTGGGCGAAAGATGCTTGTCGTCTGAAATGGCGAAGTCGCGAGGGACGCGCCTGTTGGCCCCACTTTTCGTTAGCTTCAAGATCCTGGCTGCGCATCAATGTCACATTCGACCTTCTCCGTGCATTGTCTACAACACGACCTGACTATTCTCGATCGACGCCATCTGAATCGGCCCTCGATATCTGGAGATCCGCCATCATGTGACGAAAAAGGAAATGTGGCCCTGCAACGCAACCGGATTTCGGCCTATCACATGCATACCGACGACTCCCTAGAGGATTGAGCACACTGACGGACAATGGCGGCGGACATCGGAAACACAGCCATCAAGAAAGAAACACACTGCCCGTAAGACGCATCAATTGACATCGTCTACCTAACTCAAACCATCCCTTGTCGATTTTCCCCTTTAACGTTTCCTCCACCCGCACGACGATGTACTGTCTGCAACTCTCCCGGCAAGCGAATGTCCCAGACATGCCCCGACCGGGTCTGTCGTTCAGCGCGCGCACGCAACACCAACCTATTGACTCCTCCGACTACACCAATCTAAGAGACAGTAATGCTCGAAGATCCGCTGCTCTGGTATCCCTCCGTCGCGACAATGAGGTAGTTGAACGACGAACCGAGTTTCATTCCGAACCTCGCCCAAGCGTCAAAGTGATTCTTCATGGTGATGGTGCCGCCGGTGCGCTTGGATTGGCGCACGCTCCAGAACTGCTGGAAGGTCTGGGTGCCGTCGATGGAGGGTTGGTTGACGCGGGTGGTTTGGAGGATGCTGTTTGTTTTGCGTTAGGGAGATTGTTCTGTTTGGGTGCGTTGGGTGGTTAATGACTTACTCGTAGGTGCCGCCGTCGGTGACGACGGTTCCCTTCTTGGTAGCTGCAGAGCTGGGGTTGTAGGTGCCGTAGTTCTCGACGACGTAGTACTCGACCAGAGGGTTGCGGGTCCAGCCGTAGGCGGCGAGGTAGCCGTTTCCGGAGGGACTGAAGGTTCCGGAATAGTTGATGGTCCTGGAGATTTCAAGAAGTATCAGCATAAAACAGTCAACGGCAGCATCATCGGAAGACTGACCTAGCGGACCCAGTAGCCCAACCCTTGCCCGCCACGAAGTTTCCCACGTTGCTCCACGACACCCTGTACGAGCCGGCCGCGCCGTTGGTGTAGCTCACTTGGCCCCCACCGTCGGTCCAGAAGGAGTAGAAGTAGCCATTGTTCGTACCCTGCCCGGGGCTCTCGCGAGCGAAGAGGTGGCTGGCAGCGTCGAGGTTGGGGGAGGCTTCAGTGATGGGAGCAGCCAGGGAGAAAGTAGCGGCAGCGAGGCCCAGCAAAGCGCGGGTGAAGAGCATGATATGGTTGTGGTCTGATGTTGTCAGTTGAAGATGATGGAAAGGTCGATGGAGATTGCTGTGAAGCAGGACAAGTACAACTTATAGTTCGAAAGGAGTCTCACATCGTCCAAACAGTAGTTTGCAGTTTTGGCTAAATGCGATCTGTATGTTCAACTCACCGTCCCGCGAGGGGGGGAGGCGTGGCATCGCTTCGCGCGTCGCCGCGCCTGTGTTGTGGTCGCAATACATCTCAAACCGCCATGAATGACACTACAGTGGAATCCGGAAGGTGGAACTCCAACCGGTATCGAGCTAAAGTAGTCAAGCACCGCAGAGCACTCTAAATCCGACGCCAGTGCATGAATGCGGGTTGTAAGCGAGCATGCGGTGGAGTAGGCCCAGTAGGGTTTTGGGAAACAACCACAGACAATCTGGGGTATAGTCGTACACGTGATCGTTCTGGGAGTGTATATGGAGGCTCGAGCAGGGTGGTCAATGTGCTGTAGTGGTGTGATCGTCGTCCCTTGCCTGGAATATAGGCTGAATGGATGGAGTGGTATATCGCTAAGGCGGACAATGTATTCGACAACGCTGTACGGAGAATTAGCCTGAGTGGAGAACGAACTATACTTTGAATGCGTGGAGTCCGATGCAGAGGGTCACGAGTCGTATATCGCTGACAATGCGTTGTCGTTCCAGTCCGCCACGGTTTTGGATGGGGCTGATTCGCCATCTTGTGGGACAGCCGGTTATCTGCCAATTGATCCAGAGTGAAGCTGTAGTAGGTGGTTCGATTCTGAGACATCATACAGGTGATTGCGACCGATGGTGAAGCGGTGGTGTTTGGCAATTTATCCTGATGTTAGACTGGGAAGAAGCCATGTTACTTGCCTCGCGAAGCTCGCCTGCATCGCCTACCTCTCCTCTCATCCTCCAAACCACTTGACATCGCATCTAGTGTCTTCAACACACTCAGGATGCTGTTCTTCAACTCCCTGTCCATCGCGGCCACACTTCTCGTCAGCGTGCATGCTGAATCGGGTCTGCAAGGCCGCCAGTCCGGCTGTCCGCCTATCCACATCTTTGGCGCCCGTGAGACCACCGCATCGCCGGGCTTCGGAACCGCCGGGGTGTTCATCAACCTCATCGTAGGCGCCTATCCGTCGGCGACCACAGAGGCGATCAATTACCCTGCCACTGGAGGGGACTCATATGGAAGCTCGATGCGGACCGGAGTGACCAACATTGCCAACCAGATCAATTCTTTCAACCGGAAGTGTCCGCAGGCGAAGCTCGTTGTGGTTGGGTACTCGCAGGTATGTGGTCTGGCAGAGTCGAGACCTTGCTTTCGATGCTCAAGAGCTGACGACCATCCCAGGGCGCGCAGATCTCCGACAATGCCATCTGCGGCGGCGGAGACCCGAACCAAGGACTCACGGACACCCGCGCCTTGTTGACTTCTGCTGCTGGCGCGGCTGTCAAGGCGATCATCTTGGCAGGCAACCCGAGAAATAGCCCGGCCGAGAAATCTGTGTTCGGATATGGCAGCTGCAATGCTCAAGGTGTATGTAGCATCTCGAGTTTTCATGGCGGAATGCCTCATGCTGATGTCACCTGATAGTTCTCTCCGAGGCCATCCGGGTTTTCTTGCAGCACTTTCGCTGCTCGCATCAGGTCGTACTGTGATGCGGCTGATCCGTGAGTATCCGACTCCGGGGTGAGATTCCGGTGACTCGAGGAAGCTAATCGGAGTGTCAGATACTGCTGCACTGGCAACGACGCTGCGGCCCATCAGGCGTATGGGAGGATCTATGGTCAGAACGCGTTGGACTTTGTCAAAAGCAAACTTGGATGATTGGAGAGGACCGAGATGAGGTGGCAGCAGAAAGCGAGGCATATGTCAGGCCTACCTTGCTTACTACGTTAGTGACCAGGTACTGCTTGTCCGTAAGAGAACCATTTCATCGTACTCGGCGTATTCCTGCAAGGTGTGGCTGTGAATCTTGCACAAGCGAAGTACAGAGAGCCCGGTAGCCGACGAGCCACCCAAGGTGCAAGCATCCCGGTGCGATATATGGCAGCCTGGAAGGATTCGCTGGCAACTTGCAACCTCACAAGACTCGTCGTTCAATCCGTCTCTCGAATCTTGTTGGATAAGCTGGAGGGAACATGTACTCGTTGCTCCTTCGTAAGGCTGGCGGAAGCGTGGGATGCGATGGCATTTTTCACATTTTTCATCCGGACTTTGTCTAGCTCCGCTGCCGGCTCGATGATCGAAAGCGGCGTTTTCCTGGCACATGCCGCCAAGACCAGACCCGGCCCTCACATGGCGGTGACATGGAAGAGCAGATGGATGTAGAACCGCACGTTGCGAGGTGCTGCATGCGCATGAAGTCGAGTATGTATATCGTTGGTCGCGTGTAGACGGTGGTGTAGGACGGTCGCGCGAGCATCGTGTTCTTCACGCGATACGAAGCGAAATGATTTGATTTTGCACACTTCTACCTCCTAGCGCAAGGTGACGTCAAAACGGCGTATTGGCAGTAGAACAGCCGGAAGCAAATCGCAGAATCATCTTGATCGCTGCCTCGGAGGATTTATTCGTCCAAGAGTTCTTGCGCCTCAGATCCGTCAGCAGTGCGTTCGATAGCTTGCGGTGAAGGATGTGATGATTATTGTGAAGGAGCATGATGACTTCGTAACGACTCTGATGACTGGAGCTGTGTGCTGCCCTGAGATGAGCACCAGTAACTTATTATTATTCTAGTCAAGACCAAGACCAAGACCAAGACCACCGGCCGCTGCGCCTCTGACTGCTCACTGCTGTTTTCCAACAAAATCCTTCACTACTTCTTCCCGTCATCATCTCATCATCCCATACACCTACAATCTACAATCATCATCATCATCATCATCCTACTCCTACTACCTGTGTTCTATACAACCACAACACAGCCTCTCATCAGCGTGTCTCACCCCAGCATCGGTGAGTCGGTGTTTCACGGGCGCAACCCCAAGGATCCGACGTTCGCGGACTCCCGGACGGAGCGCTTGCCGGGCCCTCATCTCATTAAACAGCGCGCTAAAGATCCGCCTCATCTCCCTCCTACCCAGCCAGCCCATGTTTAGAGAACGAGTCCCTTGAAAACATCCTCCGCCCTTTTCTGCTTGCGGCCTTTTGACTCTTGACCCGCCAATAATACCGATTCGACGTGCTGTCGCGTGAGCGTGTCGCACACTCCGCCTCCCCGCCGTCGCGCTGCCAACCCGACCGTACCACCACCCAAAGACGAATTCCCGGCGAGCATCTCCCAACCCCGATCCTCGACTTCGCGAATCCCAGCACATCGACCGCTTCAACGCGAACACCGCCGACTCCCACTGCTGGTCACCACCATGGCGGCCTACCCATCCTCCGGCGGCGACGGAGTCGCGACACGATTCTCCCTACCACGATTACCGTTCTCGTTGCCCACAATACCTCTTCACGTCCCACATCGGATACGAAGGAGATTTCGAGCAACAAAGTCCAAGATCAGCGCACGCTCCTCGCCCACCTCCTCAATCGCCTCCCTCGAGACCTCCTTCAACCCGATCAACACTCTTCGAGCCCTGCGGACACATCGCTGGACAAGATTCGATGCACAATACCTGTTCTTGGCTGCGATTGGCGTTTTCGCCCTGTGTATGGTTGAACATCCTGGGCCTGTGAAGAAGGGGATAGTGGCCACAGCTCTCTTGACAGGTCTGGCAATACCCGTCACACGGCAATTTTTGATGCCTTTCTTGCCGATAGCAGGCTGGTTATTCCTCTTCTTCGCCTGCCAATTCATACCACCGGCATACCGACCACGCATCTGGGTACGCGTGCTGCCAGCATTGGAGAATATCCTATACGGTGCAAACTTGAGCAACATCCTATCTGCACACAAAAACTCCTTCCTGGACGTGATCGCGTGGCTGCCGTACGGCATAACGCATTTCGGTGCGCCATTCGTGTGTTCTGGCATCATGTTCATCTTTGGCCCGCCCGGCACTACCCCCACGTTCGCGAGAGCCTTTGGATACATGAACATCACTGGTGTCATGATCCAAATCATGTTTCCATGCAGTGCACCGTGGTACGAGAACCTCTACGGTCTGGCTCCAGCGAACTATTCAATCCCCGGATCTCCCGCAGGTCTTGCAGCCATTGATAAGCTGTTCGGAATCGATCTCTACACATCAACGTTCACCGCATCGCCCCTCGTGTTCGGCGCGTTCCCATCACTCCACTCTGGAAACGCCACGATAGAAGCCCTCTTCATGTCACACACCTTCCCTAAGCTCCGCCCACTCTTCACCTTCTACGTCCTCTGGATGTGGTACGCTACGATGTATCTCAGCCATCACTATGCCGTGGACCTCGTCGGCGGCAGCGTCATCGCCGCAATCGCCTACTTCGTCGCCAAAGGCAGCTTCCTGCCTCGTCTGCAACCTGGCAAAATGTTCCGCTGGGACTATGACTACGTCGAGCACGGGGAAGAAAACGAGTCCTACGCGTACGGCCTCACAGATCTGGACGACTACGAGTTAGCCCTCCGCGGTGATAGCGATGAGTGGACAATTGGCTCGAGCTCGAGCTTCTCTTCCTCCAGCCGCGAGCCTTCTACTGGCATGCGCTCTCCGATTGGCGACAATGAGCAATGGGAAGGCGAAACTCTCGCTTCGTCATCGGACAATGAGTACCAGAAAGCATAGGCGCGAGCGCAGGATTTGACGACGATGAGATGAATATGCACGGCCTCGAAGGGAAGGAAAGAAGACATATACACTGTTCCTGATTGCATTTTGCACGGCGTTGACGAGCATGGGTGTCACGAATTTCATCTGCAGCATTTCAGCGACGCTGGTATCTCTTGGAGGAGATGCGCGATTTCTGGAGAGAGACTACTTTTAATGCTGGGTGTGAAGGCGTTTCTTCGGTGGGCCTACACTGCACAGTGCTGGGCCGGGAACATTTTTTGCTGCGAGGAGATACCCTACATTCGCTCTTGTATTGTTTGTACAGCGACATTCGCTTTGGAGATGTGCAATACAGAGAAGAACGAGGAGGAGATGGAGCATAGAGGCGAGGCAGGGCATGGCAGGATCGGGGCAAGTGAAACACGATCACCATGGATGGACTCGGGAAAGGCCGACATGCGGCAGCCAGCTCTCAGCATGCTTCGACTTACGGAATGGAGGCAGTACTCCAGACTGGACGAAGTATAGATGGCAATTGATCAGGTCGGATGGCGTTGCAAATGATCACAGAAGCCTCCCACTTCCTGGCTGGAGCAGCGAGGAGTGTACATAATTATAATGCACAACACGAGGATCACAAGATTCATACATTCCACCGAACATACTGATATCTCGAATTGCACGTGAAGACAGGATAGTACTCAGAGAACTGATCGCAGAAAGCCGCCTCGTATTCCTCGCATAAATTAGACCTTCCGATATATCTTGGCACCAGACTTCAATGCAAAGCTCCGATCCCAGCACGACAACCTCCCATCACACCCACCCATCACATTCTCACCATGGCGAAACGAGTCGTCCAAGGCGACCAAATCGTCAAACTCATCGTCGGCGCCGGCCAAGCTTCCCCTTCCCCTCCCGTCGGTCCAGCGCTAGGTTCCAAAGGTGTCAAGTCGATGGACTTCTGCAAGGAATTCAATGCTCGTACGTCCCGCATTTCTCCCTCCTCCTCCTCCTCCTCCACACCTTGACCAGCCTCACTGACACGCCATTGCCTCCGGACTTGCAGGCACAGCAAACTACATCACCGGCACCCCCGTCCCCGCGCGCGTCACCGTCCGCCCCGACCGCTCCTTCCACTTCGAGATCCGCACGCCTCCGACCTCCACCCTCCTGCTCGCGGCCGCGGGCGTGTCCCCGACGAAGAACAAACTCAAGGGAGCGGGGAACACGGCGGGACCGAAGGCGAGGAGTACGAGTGCGATGGGGAAAGGGAGTCATTCGGGGAGTGCGCCGCCGGGGAATAGTATGCTGGGGAGTGTGGGACAGGTGTCGTTGAAGCACGTGTGGGAGATTGCGAAGATTAAGCATTCGGAGGCGAGGTTGAGTGGGTTGGAGTTGGAGGGCGTGGTGAAGAGTGTGGTGGCGCAGGCGGGGAGTATTGGGGTTGTTGTTGTGCCGTGATTGGGAGGGTGGATTGGGGAGTCGTGAAGTTTGGGAGAAAGGCGTTGGCGAGATCGCGTGGAAGTTGCAAGAGATGGGCTATATGGGTGAATGGCATTTTGGCGTTATGGGAAGCATCGTGGAGATATATACCCTTTCAAAGAGTGAGGACGCGTACAGGCTGTATCAACAAAATATCGAGAATGATGGAACACGAGGTGTGATACACGAGGCAGAATTGACGGATCTTAATGGGGCCGCACTCATGCCTATTCTAGTGAAAGGACCAGAAGCCAGAGATTGTGGTCTGGAGCTGCCGTGCACTCTCGCGACTTCTTCCTCGGAGCCAGGCGTTCTCACAAGCCGTTCGGAGACTGCTCTCGACACGGCAAATGTTCAAACTTGCAACCCGCCGCCAATTTCCGCTTGATCGATCCACCGGTGATTATTGATGCGATTCACACGAGACCGCTATCCAGTGCGATGAATAGGTCCACTGGTACTCCAGGGAACCTTTCCTGGTGTGCAGTAACAAAAACAAAACATTCAATATGGATTGGTCATGGCCGACGAGAAGAAATGGATACACCTCCGGCAAACATCTCAGTTGGTTTGATATTGTACGAGATGGCTTTCTTCGATATGCGTCCGAGCCAGCAACGAACGCTTGGCCACGGCTCCCACTCGAACCCGCCCATTGCCTTGGTCGTCTCGCTCGCGATCGTCTCACATCGCTAACAGACGAGGACTCCAAACGAATCTACGATGGCGGGACGGGTCCCCACCAAGTGCAATCGGTCTTCGTCTCGTCGCCCTGAGTGTTGCAACACTGCGACCACTGGCTTTTGCAGAAATTGGCGAACCGAGACGCCTGAGTGGTGCGGTCCGTGTAATTGTTGTCGAACATGCACTTTGTGTGCCCATGTCAGTCAGCATCAATGACCTGCGGTCAGGAGAAGAGCTGCAGGTTTTACCCACATTGTTCAAGGTGTCCGGATCGTCGGGATACATGACACCTTCCATCTTTTCGCACCCGACCTGGGTGTCCTCAAGGCTCATGGGAACTCGCTGGCCGTCCGGGATCGGCGCATTCGGGTCCCCCGCCCAGCAGAGGCATTGAATGGTACCGGGTAGGTCATGGTAAGGTGGGTGGGTACCGTGACTGATCTGTCCGGCGGCTGAGGCCGAGCTGCGTTGCGGTAGTGTTAGCTGCTGCTGCACGATGTAGGTTGGCGGAGAGGTCGGTGGCTATGCGTACCGGAGGAGCAGCGCGGCTGCCACAAGGGCGGATGCAAAGGAAGATCGCATTGTTGGTGGAAGATTTTGACGGATGGTTTTGAATGAGTGTGAGAGGGGATTTTCTCCTTGAAACTGAGCTTCCTTCGACTACTATATAGTATCGCGGCAACTCACCGTGCTTTGCCTTCAGCTGGAACTGTCTCCTGACATTTTCAGTCTGTTGAGTTTGCCAACCCTACCCGCAATTTTACATGTCGTCCCATGTCTGGCCATGCTAACACTGTCTCGAGTCTTGACATGGTTTGCACACTTTCGCTTTCCATTCCCATCCGCGCACACCAGTCGCTTCCATCTCAACACCGGGCACTGTCTCTCTGGCCACCACATCTCGGATATCGCGAGCGAGGACTCATCATGTTCTCCAGCACGCTCGCAGGACAACACGGACAACGGCTGTGCTTACCGCATCGCTATGAACCTGGTCACCACATGACCAAGTTTTGAACAGCACCCCTTGAACCTTTTGTCAACATCACGCCACGGATGTGGTGCGTTGACAGAAAATAGGCAACGTCGCCACCTGACGGCATCGTCCTCGATCCCAGCTATAGCTCACCGCTTCGAGTCCTTGACATGTCTCCAGCCATGTCATTCATAAGATATGCACGATCCATCTTTTGCCAGTGAAATCCAAAGGCAGAGCAGTTCCAGCGAAGTCAAAGCAAGCCAATGACAGCCCGATCTCGACGGGAAATGATGCTCGTATCCGCTGGATGAGGCCTGCCTAGGCCCTAGAGGGCCTGGCGTAGCTGTCCGTATGCACTGCCCAGTGTTGGCAGGAGAAGCAGGGATGAATATTATTGGAAGGATCGCCACGAGGTACTGTCTCAACAAATGTTCTAGGGCCTGTCCGGTAGATGGTGTATAGAGTTCGGCCGACCACTTGGAGATAAATATATTCTTAGGTATGTTTCCGAATACATTCGCTATTATATTTATTAATAC
>AFIY01001031.1:0-25547 GCA_000223825.2 Zymoseptoria passerinii SP63 | reverse complement strand
CAAACCCCCTTATGCACCTTCCAATCCCCCCGCTGACAACTCCCCCCACAATACGCCGCCGTCCCACACCTCCCACACCTCCTCAATTCCCCCTCTCCTCCCGGTTGAAACCCACAAAACGTACACCGCCCCAAATCCATCGGTCCATACAACCAATGCGGCGAAATCCTCCACCCGTCACTCCACGCGTCGACGCCCAAAACAGTGGATTCCACGAATAAGTCGTGTCGTAAACCCTTGCCGGTCTGCCACCGCGCGTCAAGGATCCAGTTCCATATCGTCAACCGCGCGTGAGCATTCACCGCCGGAGCTGAGGTGGACGCGGAGGGGAGGATCGAGTCGGCGCAGTCTACTCGCCAGCGCCCTCCTCGCCATGCATTCCCCTCGTCGTCGTCGTCGTCGTCGCTGTTCTTCGTCATATCACACACCACCGCCCAGTTCCACGCCTCGGCAGCAGCATTCAACTCGCCGATGGTGACTCGATTCCGGATCCGTCCGATTTCAATCTGCGTCTCCTCCATCGTTCCCCGCTCAATCGTCAGGTTCCAAGTAAACGACACCCAAGTCCTCGTGTCGAGAAACGCGAGTAGAGCGGAGGGATGCCAGTGGTAGAGGATCGTGGCGACGCCGATGGCGGGGGTGAAGGGTTCCGGTGGTATAGCGGTAGGGGTTACATTGTTGGGAGTGGGAGGATTGGAGATGATTTGGAGTGGGGCATTGTCGAGACGGAGGGGATGGTTGGGATAGATGGGGATGCGGAGGTCTGGGAGGGCGGATATTGTCGCTTCGGCCATGGTTCCTTGTGATTGAGCTGTTTCCAGACTCGAGAGATGGAAGGTATGTTGTCGGATTGTACATTTGCTGATGCTTTGTGGAAAGCATTGGGAGAAACATTTAATTCATTTGATTCACGTAGAAGTGGAGCAAACGGCCCGAAGCGTTGGCGTGCCGAGACCGATTGGCATGTGCCTTGCAACCCACTCGACCACAGACGAACATCATCATGATAAGAAGTGCAGAGACTCACTTCAGCAGATCTTGAGAGCGTCGAAAAAACTCGAGAGCAGAAGGAGTACCTATCACACCCAGACCCGAGCTCCCAGCGCTCCCATTCAATCCAGGTCAAACTATCAATACACCTAGGACAACCAATAGGTCCCTCCTCCATGGACCCTCACCCTTTCACCAGTTTATTCAACTTCCTGATCTCCGTCCACCTCGACCAACTGCCCATCTCCAATATATTCATCCTCCGCATCTTGCCTGAAGGATTGCCAATCACGACAGCTTTCCATTGCGGATCGTTCGGGTCCCATGCCTTGCTGTCTTTCCTCGCCTGCGTCCCGTTCTGAGCTGCAGGAGCAGTGCCAGAGCCGGAGAACTCGGGGATGACTTGCACTTGCTTCCACCGCCACACGACCACCTTCCCCCGCCACACGACCACGAGCAATAGCAACGTGACAGCAAGCAAGATCCCGGCGACGATCGAGATGGCGGTTTGAGAGCCATATGAGTTGGTCACTCGGCCACTGACGACTGTCGCTCCGGCAGCGAGGAAGAATCCCAGGCTCTGTGCCGCAAAGAAGCCTGCGCAAACTCGTGGAAAGGAAGAGTAATTGGTTCTTCGCCTCTTGACGTTCTCCGACAGACTTTGCAGTCGATGCCGTTCGTTGACGCCAGGTTGCAGGTCACATGTATCGAATGTTTCCATGATGAGGCCAACGCATTCTGCGATGCCCAAATCCGTCAAGAAGCCGACCAGTCCGGCAAATATCACGACGGCAGTCCAGCGAACTGGCGGTCCTGTGGCAGTCAAACAGTAAGCGAGACCCGCAAGCGGAAGGAGTAGAGAGAAAATGGCGCGGCGGATCAGATGAGAAGACCAAGAGAAGGTTGACTGAAAAGTCATGCTGTTTGTGCGAGGTGGAGTGACACGGTCGCGAGAAAGCCAGGAGGCTTTGGTCAATGGCATGGCAAGGATGGCCCCAATCGGCACAGAAAGTGCAGCAAGGCCAACGTAAGACGACTTCCAGGCGTAGTCGCGAGAGAGGTGAGCCCCGAGGAGCTGGTTGAAATGTTAGCAATGTGGTCTCTCGAAGGGAACATTGCATCTCACCAGTATGACCAACGTCAGTTGTGCCTTGATCCATCCCAGATACGACATCAGCACGAAGAATCCCGGCTGCAGCATCATCCTCTTCGTCAAGACCAAGCCCGCTCCCACCTCCTCCCACCACCACTTCGGTCCGTCCATGTAGATATGCAGCTTGACCTCGCCTCTGGCGACTCTCCTTTTTATCTGGTCCGGATTCTCCTTGTCAAAGACGTGCGCAATACTCCTCCGATACGGCGCGCGTCTCGTTTCGGGAGCAAGGACGTTGACCAGTAGGAAAAAGGCAAGCAGAATCGCAATGATCCAGAAACCCCAGCTTGGATCTAGATCCGCGATGACGCAAGCGCCGACGCAAAAGCCGATTGACAGTGAACTGCTGAAGCAGAAGGTCCAGATGCCCAACCAGACGCCGATCCCACCACCTTGACGACGTACGTCTTCACCGTCGACGAATTCTTGGTGGGGATGTTCCGACATGAGAGAGGCGCCATAGAGGTCGAAGAGCGTGGGAAGGAAATTGATGTTGGCGAAACCCAAGGCGAGACCAGTGAGGGCACGCGGAAGGAGGAGACCGATCATGTAGAGTGGATTCTGGCCACGGGGGCTAGTCACCGCCATGGCTTGTGGGATTTGCAGCGGTAGCATGATTCCGAACGCGAGTAGAGTGTACGGTTTGCGACCATGAAGGAGGGGAAGCGGCCAAAAGATGAGGGTGGTCAGACCGAGACCAGCGAAGAACAGCATGTTGCCGAATATGACCCAGTGTTTTTCATCGGCGAGTTGATATTGAATGCCAGGTACTTCTCCGGCCTGAAGATATGTCAGATCAATAGATTAGTGGTGTTGGTTGGGGTGCAGACTTACATAGATACCAGCGATGAGCCCGATGAATATGGTATTGAGACAAGCTACCGCGGCAGTCAGGCGCTTACGATGGAAATTCCATTCTCTTGCAATCGGCTGGCGTTTGTGGTACCTCCCGAGACTGAAGCCCTGCTCCGCTTTCAAACTGAGATGATTCCTCCGCGGATGTCGCAGGCTCAGGTTTCGCGTCGTCATTAACGGAGGGTGTGACTCGGTCGATGGGACTGCAGCGCCTTGCGGGATGATGACTGGCGAGCCGGGATGCGGCTCCGCCATTGCTCCTGGGCTCACGTCTCTCATTGCAGCATGATCACTACTGGATGGGAAGTAGGCCGGCTCCAACAAGGCTGCTGACTGCCTCCGACCAGAGCGACGCTTCATCCCGCGAGCACGTACTTCCGGCGGTGTAGGATGCAAAGTGATCGCATCCGGACCAGCCTCCCGAACATCGCCAGGCACAGCACCTTTGACTCGTCGTAGAGGTCTCGCCGTCAGACGCAGGCGTGCATCATTGACTTCGTCTATGTCACCGGTCGATCTGCGATGCTGTTCATGAGCGCGATGGACTCGCCCATGTTGGCCGGGTGCTACGGCCCCGATGGCGGTCGGCATTCGAGGTGTGATGACTTCCAGCGGCGGAACAATGCTTTTGCGGATCCCTGGCTGAAGTGTGACCGACTCTCCGTGATCGTGATAGTACATCGCGGCTGCACCATGGTCCACTCGCTCAGCATCTTGAGTAGTGTATCTTCTCAACGCCTTCTTCTTGCGATAAGCAAAGTCTCGGACGATGGAGTCGGCAGAAGCAGCTTGATACAGCCTGGGAGGTGTTGGGCATATGGAGTCGTCTCCGGAGGATTTGGAGCGGCGCTTCGGGCCCCGTTTTGCTTGGGCCACGACCTGCTTACCAGATGGACCGACAAGTGGCTGCAGACTGTTCTTGGTGAAGACAGTCGGAAATGTCTCAGCAGACACATCTCGACTATTTCTCGACGACCACACTTGACCATTGCCAAGCTGGTCTTCGTCAGATAACGTCTCAGAGTCGGAAAATGACAATCTCAGCGGGCCCGCCAGGTCATGATTCACCGTGCTCGCCCTTCTCAATGCTAAAGTGGCTTTGTTGAGTATCGTGGCCACTTCCTCTTGGCGTCCAATCTTGGCCGCATCTCTTGCAACGCTGATGGCTTCTTCCATGAGGTTCTCGAGGCCGGTCACAGCGCGGTTGAGAGGTCCTGGAGAGGCTGGTCTCTGACTGGCGCGGCCCATGTGAGCTTTCGGCGGAGGCGATGGTATGATTGGCAATTCATTCTGGGATGATGAACTTGAGTGTGACATCAAATGCAAGGGGAGATTGGGCAACGTCGACTCCCGTCGTGGCTTGGATGTGCGATGTTGATCGTGCACGGCTTGGCTATTTTTGGTGGTCGGAGCAGTGTCCACGTTGGCGTCACACGATCGGCAATGCTTATGCCCTCGCTCTAATAAGCCATCGCCGCCTGTTGGGTGAGCAGGACTCAAATCAGGCTTCGGTCTTGTAGTTCCTCTGTCGTTGATCTTCGAGATAGCAGTCTCGCCTTGAGAGTCATCGGGCGTCGGTCCTACCCACGTCTGCGAAAAGCTGCGACCATTGTCCCTGTCACTCGTCTCAGTGGCACTGTACTCCGAGGATGCATAGAAGCTCTTGGCAGGCGTGGCCTCTACGAGCTTCGGCTGGCCTCTGGCAACGAGGGAATACCTCAGACCAGGTGGAAGCTGAGAGCACTGCGAGTACGCCATGGAATCGGCAACGCTGGGTCTCTGTCGCAAAGATGGTGTAGAGCCAATTGCTCTAAGTGAGAGATCGTTGTTCGGCGTAGGTATGAAAGGTTTCGTGTTCAACTTCTCCTTCGTGACAGGCGGACGGCACTCGCGAGGTTTGTTCTGGACAGTTGACTGCGCTGAAGGAGAGCGATTCGTAGGGCGTGGTTCAAGCCATGGCAGCTTCTTCCGAACAACGACAGTGGACGATCGTGGCACTGTCGAAGTGACCTTTGGATCAGGAATGGGGGTTGGGGTGGCGGCCCTGAGGTTGCCCAACTTGTCCTTCGTTCCATCCTCTTCTTGGCCCGGATCGTGTCCGCCAACGTCTTTGGTCATGCTCTGAATTCTCGATGTCTCGAGCAATGTCGAGGCTGTTGATTCGGTCATCTCATCACTTTTCCAATCTGTAAGGTGTCGGATGGGAAGACTGCGATCCCGAGGTGGTAAGGAGGGATGAGGTGGTTCAGCAGAGTGGTCGACCAGCGACTTGCTCTGCTTGAGGAAGGGAATGGCGTGGCTAGCAAGGTGAGGGATAGTCGTGAAGTGGAGGTTGGTTGTGAAGTCAAGTTTGTGTCAAAGAAAGTGATCGGACCTCCCCTTGGGCAAGATCGATATCGCCTCAGCAAGCATGGAAAGCGCAGTTGCCGCCCCGTTTCCACCTCGAGCCTCCTTCCGCCACTGCACCCACCGCCACTGTACCCACCGTACCCACCGCCACTGTACCCACCAGCCTTTAGATACTGTTTGTTTCCCTTCGTGCCCAAGAATTCGGCGGTTCAGAACTCGCTACGATTAGCCGAATGGTTATATGGCAGGACGATGGATTGTTCATAGAACCCGCAGTCTTCGAAACAAATCTAAACCAGCCTCCTTCGGGAGGTGAGTAGCATCTGGTTCGGTTGTTCCCACTGGCTCATAGCCCGGGATTTTCTTTTTGTCCTTTTGTCTTGCATCACTTGTACTCACTGTCGTTTGCATACAGTTGAGGAGCGGTCTCACATGGCCCTCACTCGGCTCTTGTATTCCATGTCAAGCACTCTTACAATCTCTCTCACTCCTCATACCGCACCTTACCCGCACTCACGTCCGGATACACGTCAAATCTCCTCTGCGTCTCAATCGGAATGCCCTTTCGACTCTCCACCAATGTCTCATTGTCCAAATCCGCATACACGATTCCCTCCTTTTCATCCGCCTGAGTCTGCACCGAAGCATTGGGATTGACCACCAACGAGTGTCCCCAGGCATTGTAATCCGCCTCCATGTCTCGCGCCGGACTGCACAGTCCGACGTATATTTGGTTGTCCATTGCTCTGGCCCGACCTTGCAATTCCCAATGCATTTCTCCCGTGGTGAGATTGAACGCCCCGGGGTACAGGAGGAGGAAGGCTCCCTTTCTCGCCGGAATCGTGGCGATTTCGGGAAAGCGAATGTCGTAGCAAATTGCGACGGCTATCTTGCCGTACTCGGGAAGGTCGACGATGGTGACTTTGTTGCCTGGTGAGAGGACCTCGCTTTCGTGAAAGGAGATCTTGCCGGGGATGTCAATGTCGAAGAGGTGGACTTTGCGGTGGGTTGCGAGGAGTGTGCCGTTCGGGTCAAAGATGAGGGACGTGTTGTAGTGCTTCTTCGTCTCTTCCCAATATTCGGGTATACTGCCTCCGACGAGGTATGCATTGGACTCTTTGGCGAGTTCGGAGAGGGCGTGGTAGGAGGGTGATTGTTCGCGAGTGGGAGGGGATGGGAGGAGGGTCTCGGCGTATGTGGGAAAGTACTTGGTGCCGTAGGGTGAGTTGAAGCATTCCGGGAGGACGACGAGGTTGGCGCCGTTGGAGGTCGCTTCGAGGACTTTTGATCGGGCTCGAGCGAGGTTGGCGGATTTGTCGGCGCCCGTTGCGAGTTGGACCAGCGCAAGCTTGAGCGGCTTCTTGAGGAGTTTGGCCATGTTGGAGAAGTGTAGAGGGAATATGGAATATGGTATATGTCGTGTGTTCGGAGAGTGGAAGATGGGAGTCAATAATGGCTCATTCAGGCTGGTGATGAGGTTGGTTCACGCGGGGGTGAGCTTCAGTCACATGAATGAATGATGAACAGCTGCGAGTGCAAGCAATGGGCTGTCCTGTCCCACGAAACCCGATGGATGCCACCCGAGGCCTCGACCTCCCTCCCTCATACATCTCCATCTTCGCGGTGCCAAAACCCCCGCACTGCCGGCACGTTGTACCTATTATATCTATCTCCGATCATTATCCCCTACTTTTCCCTCCATTATTGAGCCTGGCCTGGCCTGGCCTGGCCTGTCAACAAAAAGAAGAAAAAGGGACAAGACTATTCTAATTTCTAGCACCAAGAGAAGAGCGTGCTCGGTGAATTATTAGAATTATTGCACCTGCCGATGACGACATGGCATCCTCTGCCTCAGGCGGGCGAGACAATTTCATGTGGTGTGTGTGTGTGAGTGGACTGGACTTCTCTCCATTATTTCTTTCCCCGTCAGTAGTCAGTACCCAACAATGGCTGACAACTCGGCCCAACGAAGCTCTTTGAAAGACTTCATCGCCGTAAGTCCCCCACCCCCACCCAGGGGAACGTTTGAAACGGTTTCCATCACGTCCAAAACTCCTCCCGTTCATTCAGTCCCTGACAATCTACACAGTCCATAGCAACAATCAAAGGCGACCTCTCCAACATCACCGCACCACCCTTCGTCCTCGCTCCGACATCCACAACTGAATTCCCTCGATTTTGGATCTCTCACCCATCCCTTTTCCTCGCGGCTGCAACTCGTCCGGATCCGCAATCTCGCATCCTCGCAGTACTCAAATGGTTCCTCGCCTCGCTCAAAGACCAGCAATTCGCAGGCCGGGATCCCTCGGACGGCATAAAAAAGCCATTGAATGCCTTCTTGGGTGAGGTATTCATAGGTGAGACCGGTCGGCCAGGCGAGGAGACCAAGTTGGTGTCCGAGCAAGTCAGTCATCATCCTCCCGTCACGGCGTGCTGTTTGTGGAACGAGAAGCATGGTGTCAGAGCGGAGGGTATGTTCTCCATCTCCCGCGTTGAAACCCCGAACATTCAAATTGAACGTCGCAACCAGGCTACACCCGCCAACAAATCACCTTCTCCACCACCGTCAACATCCAACAGACCGGCCACGCCCTCATGACGCTGGACCAACCCTCCGAAACCTACCTCATTCCTCTCCCTCAAATCAAGGTCAAAGGCATCCTCACCGGCTCGCCATACCCCGAACTTGATGGCAACTACACCCTCGTCTCATCCTCCGGCTACGTCGCCGAGGTGGACTTCTCCGGAAAAAGCATGCTAGGCCTGAGCGGGAAGAAAAACCACCTTTCCGCTCACGTCTACGCTCCAGGCGACGACAAGAGAAAAGACAAGAACGCCGTGTTCTCCGTCGACGGATCCTGGTCCGAAGGCTTCGAAGTCAAAGACGCGGATGGCAAAGTGGTGGACTCGTACGACGTGGCGACTGCTCAACCCGAGCCTTTCCGCACTCTGCCTCTGGAGCAGCAAGACCCTTGGGAGTCGCGGAAAGCGTGGAACGGAGTCATTTCCGCCATCACCGGGGGGAATATGCAGGGTGTTGCGGATGCGAAGAGTGAGGTTGAGACTGCGCAGAGGGAGATGCGGAAGAAGGATGGACTGGGCGAGGAGCAGTGGGAGCCGTTGTTCTTTGAGCAGGCGCAAGGCTGGGAGGAGGCGGAGAGGTTGGTGACGTTGGAGAAGGACTCTGCGGGACTGGAGACGGAGAAAACGGAGGGGATTTGGAGGTTCAAAAAGGACAAGGCGGGCCTGCAGAGGCCTTTTAGAGGGCAGTTGACGCCGTTGGGGTAGATGGGAGGTGGCGTTCGCCGCGTTGGCATTGATGCTTGCTTGAGTGGATATGTCCAATATAGGTGAAGCGAGCCATTGGGGAAAGGTATTCCGATAGCAAGCTACAGCTAGGGTTAGTTGACAGAGAAGTCGTAGAATTAGGGACTCACGATAGACCAGGAGACTCGACTCTCATTTCGTTGTGAAAGCCGGATTCCACAAACTAAAATCAAAAGGGTATCTTCGCGCTATCTCGACCTGATTCCGGCGTCCTGCCCCAGACCAGCCATCTCGTTCTCTCGCGCTGCTGTCCTGTGACGTCCACAATCTCTTCAATCAGAACCATGCACCGTGTCCACATTCACAAGACGTCACTTCAGACCAACTCCTCCCTCAGCGTCGCCTCGATCTCCTCATCGACCGTGCCATCGTGCTCTGCTGCTTCCTTCTTCACTGTAGCCACCTCCTCCACTGCTCCGTCCCGGCGCAGCTCATCGTCCAGTACATCATCGACTTCGCCGTCCCTTCGAGCTCGCGTTACGCTCCTTGCATCCACTCCCTGCTCCCGTCCATTGTCAGCCGACCTCACAGCGGGTGGCCCGACAGGTCCACCCGCCCAGCTCGGTCGTCTCTGTCGTTTGGTTCCTCGCGAGTCGTTGGTGACGCTGGGGTTAGAAACTGATGGAGCAGGACGAGTAGACCACGGAAGCGGTCCGCGATGCATTGTCTCCGATTGATCAGGTTGTGGTGGCACTTGCGATCGCATATGAGGTGAAAGATTTTGCGGTGGCTGGCCCTGATTGGCGTAAGGTCGGGACGCGTGTTTTGGTGGAGCTGAAAAACTAGAGTGAACCGGCGGAGGAGAATGATTCGGAACACGTTGCGGCGGAGGTTGCGAGTGGTGCTGGTATTGAGGCCGAGGCTGGTTCTCGGGCTGATGTAAAGACGGTCCATGTTGATCATGCGGCGGCGGGAGGTAAGCAGTTTGCTGTCCGGAACGCGGCTCATTGTGATGTCGCGCATGGTTCGTTGGTAGACCGTGAGGCTGAGAAGATGAAGCGAAAGGCCTAGGGAACGAAGGGCCGGGATAGGTAGGTTGATGTGATGCACCAGCGACTATTGGCCAAGCCGTCGTCGGTTGCTGTGAGCTTTGCGATTGCTGGGTTGGTGTAGCGGCAATTCTTCTTCCGTCTTTGGGGTTTGCAGTCGCCATGGGAGGTTGATTTCCAAGCTCATCCCAGTTGCCTTGTCGCCTCGACGGTAACCCGGGCTCCGGCATGACAATATTCCCACCCTCCAAAATGCCCCCACTCGACCCATTTCCATCGTCTCCCTTCTTCTCAAGGAACGGCAGTATCACATCCACCGCCTCCGGCATCTTCTGACACACCTCCTTCAACGCATTCCTCAATCCCTCGACACCAGTCACCATGATTCCGTCGAGACACTCCCTCAACTTCACCTCCCCTTCCGACTCGTGGTCATCCATACCCTCCGACCGCAACGCCACATCCTTGTTCTTCAGCCTCCACGGTCTCGACACATTCGCCACGTCTTGATGTGTGAGGTACTGCGCTTGATCGCAAATGCCTCTGTATCTCTCCTGCACCCATTTCTGCACCGCCGTGTAGCCGAAACTGCCCGCTTCGACCTTGTTCTTCACAAAGTATAGAATGGCATTGCTTCGACTCCACGTATCTAACAGTCCTATCTCATGCGTATGCTGCACGTTGTCGTGAGCCAGCCGCGTGCGAGAGATGTGCAACCATTCGGGCACGCACTTGCACCGTCCGAATCCTGGGTTGGCGCATTCGGGATCGGTGGTGGTCTCACTGTGTTTGGTGTAGGTGACAAGGCGAATACGCATCTTGCACTCATTCACATCGTCAATCAACCGGTCCTTGCTATTTCTTTGCCGCAGACCCTTCCCCACGGAAGCTTCACCCTTGGTCGCAACTCTTCGACGCACACGACATTCCCAAGCCTCGGTGACGCAGCCATTCTCGTTCCTTGCAGCCGATGAAGATTTAAGCCAGACGTTGGACATCTGAGGCCAATAGTCCGCGATTGCTTGACTGTCGAGGAGCAGGGGTCTTTCGACGAGGTAGAGCTTTTGTCGGACGGCATTGAGGTTGGGAGGGAAGGGACGGTATTTGAGGGTCTTGTTTGCGAATAGAACGTTCGAGCCTACGACGAGTGGCATGGAGAGAAGGCGTGGTATCTCAGACGGATCCTTTGGGTATTGTCGACGAGTTGGGGTTGATTCATCGGGCGTCGAGGTCGCGGGAGGGCCTGTGACAGCCACGAGGGTCGCAGGGGATTGAGGATCGCCATTTTGTTGGATGGAGCCATTGACCGACATGTGGTCATGAGAAAGGAGGTGAGTGCGCGCGCGCTGAGGATGCTCATGGTTGATGTTGTAGATTGGTAGAGTCGCATCGTAGCGTTAGGGTGTAGTGCCATAGATCTGCTGACTAACCACACATGGACGACAATGAATCTGGTCGAACTTCGTATGTGAATGAGTCCCACGACGGCGGACCCAAAAGCATAAAACATCGAAGTAGTGCCCGTCCTAAAGCGTACTCGGGTCAATATGAACTCGAGACGTTGTGTAGCCCAGTTCCTCTAACACACTCTTCTCAGGTCCCACCCCATCCACATGGAATCGCACACCCTGAAGCCAAACTACATATGCTCTACCTCCGGAGACATTGATCCTATGCTCGGTCCGCCTCTAAACTATCTGCAGAAACAATCACCGTAGACGCCCTTGCACCAACACCTCCCTTCTGGGCACCAACCAAGAAGGTTGGAACCTGTGCACGGAGCTGTTCGGTGTTAGTATCAATCGATTGATTGCGTAAGTACGCAACCTGGAGGTAACATACCATGACACCTCTTGTATCTCTCGTCCTGATAACAAGTATAACCCTTACAGCATGGTTTGTGTCCGATCGCCCCACCGCAGAGTCCTCCTCTGAGTATTAGCGCAATTACGATCGAGTAGCAGTGTAGTACGATATACCGTTCTCTTGGTAGCATGTGACGTCTGGTGTCTCGAGTGACACGGCCTGCACGCTGAGCGCGAGGGCGAGAGCGAGTAGAGCTTGTGGGACGGAGCGCATCTTCGTTCGGTGAAGCGTTATTGATTGGCGTCCGGCGTCTGGCGACAGTAGGCAGATGTCGATACAGTAGATAGCTGCGTGGAGACTGGTCGAGTGAACAGTGGTAGCTGCGGTGTGCTTTGTAAGAGGACGTGGAAGAACTGGCCTTGCTCTATAGAGCCTTCCCTACCGCGATGACCATGTCTGGCTCGTATTTGCAGGCAGAGCTGTTGAAGATTATGAGCCATCAGATTGAAGAAGAAAGCTATCTATCGATCTATCTTCTGATGGAGAAAAGGCATCGACATCGTTTACCCATGCAATGGACCCGCATTACAACAACAGCTGGCGTCCGATACGCCTCGTAATTACTTCCCCGAGCCATCCTACCCTCTCTGACCGAGCCTACCCCAAACACCGACGCTAAGCCATGATTGTACAACTTCGGCAATCCGAATGCCTTTACACAAGCGAGCCGAAGTTGCTTGCTACACAGCGAGGCGAACAGCGGGCAAGCAACGAGGGCAGCAAGTACTAAGGAGCCCGAGCTTGCCGAGCTTGCGAGGACAGCGACGAGCGTACGATTGCCTCACGCGCTCGTGACCAGAATGTAGTCTAGGCTGGCCGAATGTAGCCCTGTCCGGTGGGAAAAGGTCGGCATCGACGCATGCACGAGTGGACGATAAGTATCGAGTACGCACTCGGCTTGACCAAACTACCAAGCGTTAGCCGGGAAAGTAGTCGAATTCGTAAGGTAGTACAAGAGACGTCGACATACCGTTGGGCAATCAGGTGCGCAGACGCCTTTATTGGCTGATGGATCACCTTGGAACGGTGGATTGTCTCGTCTAACGTTCTCGTGCGAGGCTGGGCTGGCCAGAACTTGGTGAAAAGATGGCCAACAGGGCCACAGCGGTGCAGGTCTTGCTTGAATCGCATTATGGTGCAGAGGTGGCGTTATCAAAGAAGACGGGGCAGGTACATGCTTTCTCATAAATTTGAGAGAGACCGATAAGGATGAGCGGAATGGGAGCGAATCATTATATGTCGGGCGAGACAATTGCGCTCGGTTCCTCGCCTCATCATCGGCAACGCTGTGTCAGCCCAAGGGATGCTGTTCAACGTACGAGGTACAGCTCAAACGAGCCGAATGCCACAACTCGGGATGCTCGCTCGAACAAGAATGAGGTGGGTAGGCAGTGAATACCCTGGAAGCTGTTCTGAGTACATTGAGAATCTCGTCTGACGGTGAGGTTGAAATAAGGATTCCTCGTATCGCAAGCTCTTCACGTGGTGAGGATTGAAATGCGGGTGCCACTATTACAAGGACGTGGACCAAACCATTCCTAGGTACCCTTGTGCCTTTATACGAGCTAACGGATTCTCAAAGAGTTGCGTGCCAACGTAATCTCGCTCGAGGGAATGACGACTTGCTCGGACAGGTTGCGTGCAGGGTTGATCGTCGACGGGCACTGGTCGTCTGTGCGAGTCTTCGCACCACCGAGACTAGCGGTCTCTCCACCCCACGCGACGTCAAGGCAACCGTAGATCTCAAGCAGAGTCGTTGCTTTCAAGGGTTTGTCGTGCTCAGTTCTGAAGTGACAAGACTGGCCTGTAAATCCAGACTTGTAATTCAGGCTTGGCGCACATTTTGATGTCCAAGTGCAAGTACTACCGGCGAGGACTTCTGATATAGACCCTCGTAGCACCGCTGCCTTCTCATCCTACCCAGCAGCGCTTCCGCTTCACATCCGATCCAGGATACATGACTTGCAAGTCTATGGCCGAGCTTCAATCCTTCCAGTTTGTGATCGAGAGATTGTGGCCAAAGGAAAATGATGAGGGGTTCTTCACTTTTCAGCAGCGATGCCAGGGATAGGAGGCTGGAAGTTCCTATGTAGTTGTAATCGACTGCGCGAAGACGTGGAATTGATGGTCTCTCTGGCAACAACGTCAGCTGTGACGCCCATCATCTTTTCATCCTGGCTTCCGGCCCCGATCATTCATCATGAAATCCCCTAGCCTTGAAGAAACTTGCCATGGGAATGACGAAGCGTGAGGCTATGAGGCAGATATCGCCCTCTCTCAAGTCCCACGAATACCCCATCCGGTCATCAACTCATCCTCATCCTGATCTTCCTCGTCATCGCTCGGATCGATAGGCTTGGGGATCGACGTCAACATCCCGTTCTTAGGCGTGGCGTGCGACGGCGGCGCAGCGTCCACATCCATCGCATCTCCCTGTGCTTCCGTCTCCACGACGTCGTCGTCCTCGAGTTCCACAATTTCCATCTCTCCTCCGGCACGTGCGCTGGCCTCGCCCTCGGCCTCGGTCCCGCTGTCCGCCTGCTGCTGGGCTCCACCCATCATTCCGAATGCGTCGCTCACTTGCTGCGATTGCGACTGCTGGACCTCTTCACGCTCTTTGATAGCCGCCGCGTACGCCTCTGGACCTCCTTTCTTGCCGTCCAACACCTTCAACGCCTGCCGCCAAGTCTTCATCTGATGTTTGTCTCGTGTCTGGTCTTTGACTCCCACGAATCGTCCGTTGACCTCGTGAAGATCGAGTTGCTCGATCCTGGTCTCTGCCCAGTACCAAGACTTCTCGTTCTCGCGATCGATGCGAGAGTCATGAATGGCGCTGTAACGACGGGCTTCGCGGACTGCCTCCAGACCGCGGGAGAGATCAGGTGTATAGGGTGTCATCGGCCGGGCATTGACGGCTTGAAAGGACGATGTATGCGTACTCGAGGGAGGAGATAGCCAGGCCTTCATAGCGGGCTCTTCGAAACATTTCCCGAGAATGCGAGCGAAGGGAACCTCGAGCTTAGCTTTTGGTTCGTCGGGGTCGGTCATGGAATACCAGGTCCCGTACGCGGTGAGGCCGGGTCGTGGAATTACAGCTGGCGTGGCGGCGCCTTTGTAGCCTTTTGCTCTGTTGAGAGTGTATGCTTTACCGAGAACGTGAAGACAGGTATTGTACGGTATCTCTCCGTCGTAATCATCATCGTTCGCTTCGTCCATGTTGACGAAGCGGAGGCGGATCGAAGAGACAATCATGATGTCGGTGACAGAATCCTGATCGTCGTCCATAATGCGTGGCATGACGCGGACGGTGTCTCCCAGGACCACGAGCTCGGCGCCAATGAAGAAACCTCTCATGTATAGTGAAGCGCTCGGCCAAGTTCCCTGGAACTTGATGGGTGCCACGGTGCAGAAGGAACTGGCGATTGTGAAGGCATGTCTCAAGGTAGGATGTGACTCTGCATGGCCTTTGAGACAGTCCTTCCATAGTAACAATGGCCTGATGGCGTGGAGTGGGACATACTTGTGCTGGGTCGAATAGTGCTTCTGATCGCTGTTCGGCTCCGGCATCGGCTCCACTCTGAACCCAGAGTACGTGACGTTGTGCTTCTTCTGCACCGGTACGCCAAGCAGATCCTCATCCGAAACGGGCTCCACGGGCAGTTGCGTGATAATACCGGCCTCCCACCGAGGATGCATGTCTCCAGGTCTTCGAGTGAATAAAACCAGTTCTCCGAGTCGGGGAGAATGGGAAGGATCCTTTTGACTCAACAATTCGTCGAGCAGCTCATGGCCTGCTCTCCAGTCAGGCGACACTTGATCAGCGAACACCTCGAGCACAGAACCCTCCGTCCCAGCCTCTTTCACCTTGTCGAGCAGTGCACGATACACATCCAGCGTTCCCTCTTCGTCGACCTGGCGGCTTCGTCCTGGCTCCGACAAGTCTGAAATGTACCCTCCATGGTTGAGGATGCTTTTTCGCTTCTGCTTGACCGGTGCCTGCGTACGGACGGCGGGACTATCGCTGGAAACCCTGGTCGTCTTGGCTGGCCTCTTGCCTGAGCATAATTTGCAGTCACAGCCAATGGCACCACCGTTGTCTTGCAGATATTTGAAATGCGGAAATGCTTCGTTGAGAGAGCGCATGACACCATTCGGATGACCCCACAAGTACCGGTCCACGTGTTTGCTGCCCTCCCGGTTCTTCTCGAATCCGGCGTATCCGGCTGGCAGCCTGTTGAGGCGGTAGACCTGGCCTGGCTGGAATATTTCTTGACTCTTCGCCCACCGCTCGCCGAGGGCATCAAGGTAGTACACATCATTCCTTACGATTCCCGGAACCGCGGGCGTCGCATTGGTACCGTCGGAGGCATCGCCGACCTGGAGGATGATGACCATGGTGTGGCAGGATCTCCGAGAGTGCCGTCGAGGTATCTTGGTGAAGATGAAGATGTCGCTCGCTGCCTGGTGACAGATGCTGTGGATGATGATTGAAGCTGGTTGTTGTCGCTGTTAGAGTTGCAGCCAGAGTGGTCGAGGGAGATGAAGTGTGGCTGCTGAGTAAGTGGGTGAAGTTGATGTTGTGTCTTGGCCCATCAGTACGAGGTAAAGACAGCAGCTGCGTGTGGAGTGAGATTCACACGATAGAGAAGGAGTGATGTTGATGTGTGGGTCGATACGTCCGTCGAATGAGGTGAGGTCACTGAGAACGGCCGTGTCGAACTAATAAGATATGGCAAGGTTGGCGCGATATAGCGATTAGCGACGGGAGTAGAACTATTAGGTTGTAGACTATGTACCCTGACGCACGACGAGAGTTCATATATGCCATAATATAAGGCTCCGACACGCGTGAGAAGTACCATCGTCAACAAGGGGAGAAGGAGAAGCCAGCCGACACGTCCATGCTCCTGATGATTGGTTCGACCGATTCTCTGCGACGGGATGTCGAAATGGCTGACGGGATCTCCATATCGACGGGTTGAACCTCTCATTATTATCACGCTGTCTGCCCTGTTCCTGTCTCTAATCTTCTTCATTGGACATTCTTTTCTACCACTTGCGACTTGCACGGCACCTCCATTCTTTTCTTCGTCATCTATTACTATGTTATTTCACGTCCTGCAGTGAACGATCAAGCTCCCGGTCTGGCCAAATCTTCCACCTCTCTGAAACCCCGCCAGCAGACATACCTTGCATCGATCGCATCGCCAACATGTCCAATGGAAATTATGGAATAGCACGACCGCCCAGTGACACTATCCCTCAATCACAACGCCTGGCCGCTATTTACACCTACGAAGCCGACTCCGCCTTTGCCTCGCCTAGAACACCACCGCTCCCACCTAACAGCGATCTTCGAGATGGCGCAGCGTCGTCTCGACATGCACAATCGGCCACTTCCAGCAATTGGCCATTGGCCGACGGGCCGAGCGAGAATTCGTCCGTAAAGCCTGCAGATGGACCTCCGTCCTACAATTGGGTTCCGGATCCCGTTAGCGACGACAACGTCAGCGAGAATAGACCTGTAGAGGGAGAGAAGCTTGCGAGCCTGCGACAAAAAGAAGGATGGAGGCGTGATCTAAAACGAGGTGGATGGGGAAGGATATGTCTGATCGTATTGGGAGCTTTGCTGCTCATAGGGCTGATCATCGGACTGGCCGTCGGTTTGACACTTGGACGGCGAGGGAACGGCAACAACAAGAGCTCCGACAAGAGTCAAGGTCAGAGCGGCGGCTCATCCAGCAATTCGTCTTCGGCCGGTGTCTCATTCCCCATCGGACAATACAGCATCGTCACCTCTCTCCGCGACACCAACACAAGCTGTACCTCCAACTTTGCAACATGGACCTGCCCACCCTACACGATTGGAAGCACAGCACAATTCCAATGGATCATAGCCAACACCTCCTCCACTTATGCCATGAATAGCACTTCTCTCACTACCTCCGACGACGGCGTTCCGGCCAACCTTACAATTTCCACGACCAGCAATCCGTTGGCTATCACCTTTTCCAACATCTCCCTAACCTACCACAATCCATCCTCCAATGCCTCTGCAGAACGCTACACCTTTTCCTATCAGCAATCCAAGTCTGTCATCCCATCCGTGGCGCTCGTCGGAAATGAAGTCGCACAGTGCTATTTCAACCAGACAACGTTTACCGGCACCTTGTACCTCGGCGCGCAGCGGAGTGAAGACGGACAGCAATCACCCGAGGACATCTGGCCTTATGCGGTGGAGATCGAGCAAGTCAGTCCCGGTGGAGAGGACGTTCCGGCTTGTTATCAGTGGAATGACGGAGTGGATGGGGAGAGGATACAGGGAGTGCTGACGCCGCAAGCGGAGGAAGCGCAGTGTTCGTGTGGGTATAGGAATTTTTGAGGGCCTGAGAATTGGTGGGACTGGGACGGGCGGAGGTGATGACATTTCCTTTGCGATACCCGGCGGTCTTTGGGATTTATTTTGCGATAATGGGAGCGGATCTGGGATGTACATGGCATGGTATGTATCTTTTGTACAGTGGAGCCAAAAGGAGGAGGTTGCTCTGTGTTAATTGACAGCGAGACAGGAGTACAGCACCATTATTTTAGCACTCCATGGACGTAGTATATGAGCCGGCCTCTTCGGCATACACATACCATACTCTGGACTCACTTGTGATCCGATGTGGTGCCCGCGCCGTATGCCAGTAGAGCTGTTCGTCCAGCGGCCTGTCTTTTTGCATGACGACCTTTGTCCATGATTTCGCGTTCGGATCGTTGCTCCGTCGCACCATGAACACCATCGCGATGGTCGATACAGCGAAATCGGTGACAGGTCATCAGGATCTCCGCTGCACTCATGTTTGAAATTCGGTTTTCGCTCAATACATAAAGAAATCCTCATATGTACAGACCCATAGCTCACTACGAACGGTCCAAAGGCGCCCAATCATCATCCGACTTCCTCGCCCTCACAGCTTTCGGTCCGCCCAACTCTGCCTCCAATCCGCCCTCGAACGTCCTCGTCACTGACGGCTTGTCTGGGTAGTAAATACCGACAACAACGCAAAGCGCTCCGACGGCGCCGATGAATGAGCCCTGCATCATTGTCAGTATGGAGGACGGGAAGCTGTTGAGTAGTGAGGATCGAACGTACGAGCAGGACACCACCCCAACCGGGCTTGAAGTGCGTGTATGATTCCGTTGTGAAGATTCCGAGGATGTCATTGTCCTCGTGGATGGGCTCGCCGTAGTTGCGGCGTTCTTGAGGGTCCCACCTGTAAAGCATTCATGTCAGGGAGCTGCCCCGGCTGTTCGAAGAAAGGGTGGGCCATTGCTTACCAGTCGGCGTATGGATCGCGGAATTGCCTCTTCAATGGCAAGGCGGATGTGGTCGACGGGTCGGGGTAGTTGCCGTTCTGTATGGCACGGTATTAGCATCCACTGTCTGCCTCATGTGTCCTCCCTCCCGCGCATCACATCGCCCACTCCTCCATCTCCTCCCTCCGTCCTCTCCGGGTACGCATACCATGTTCACATCTTCACCTGGCTGCATGATCAACTCCTCCGATGCCTGCTCCTTCGGTCCGGTCTCTGTCGTGGATGCGAAGCGGGTCGATTGAAGCTGTCCGGTGACGCGAGCGACGGGCGCCGAACGGACGAACTGGGCGCGCGGCGCCAATCGGACGAAAGGTCGGAGACTCGCCATGGCAGTGTGCGGAGAGGAGATGTCGACGGTGAGGTGTGAACGCTGCAATGCGTCCTGGTCGCTGTTGTGCTGGAGGATCCCGCAAGTCGACGTTGGACGTTCGGCTTGGCAGATTTCGGCCATGAGCAAGAGCAACCGACAAAGTTTCGCTGTGCCAACACAACCGCACTGTTTCGTCTTTCCGTTTCCACGTTCATTACCAATTGTCGCTCTTGGAAGAAACCACGCGAACTCGGAATATTCTTGGACTACGACAACAGTGAAGCACAAACAATTCTATCGAGGTCGAGTCACTTCCGGTGATGATGAAGGGGAGGACGACGCGGTATGACCATACCGAAGTCTGCTCCTGAACTGGAGGCAGATGTTCCTCATACTGCAGCGGAGTTGCAAACAAATGGCGATGGAGATGAATCCCTCACGCGACCAAACGATGGCGATGGCGATGTCGACGCGGCGATCAAGGACGAGAACGACACCGGCTACGCCACGCCGCATCCCGATGACAATACCTCCACACTTCAACTGGCACCTCAACACAGCGCGAAGGAACGAGAGTCTGAGGCTGCATTAAATTCACCCGAACCAACCGCCGAGAGACCCGCCAAAAAACGGAAGCGAGCACCGTCTCCGCCATGGCAGTTCCCCACCGCGGAGACGACAACGTTGAAGAGCGCGGATGGCCGACGAGTGTCAGCACGTGTGAATCTGGGTGGCACGCCGGGGTTGAGTGAGAGTGAGGGTCGTGGGCGGAGTGATAGCCAACTGTCAGCGCCTCGCTCGAGACCCGCTAGTCCTCCGTGGAAGAAGTTTGGGGCGGATGGTCCGACAACGATTAATGTGGACGGCAAGCGTAAGAGCGGCCGATTTGCCAAGGATGTCGGCGAGACTCCCCCCAAGCGCGTCAGTCCGAGGAGCCAGAAGCAGGTCGACATGTTGGCGACACCAAAGCAGGAGTTGAAGAGCAATGGGAAGAGGCCGGTTGGCAGACCTGCCAAGAAGCAGGAAGCGGACGCAACGTCGACGACGGGCGAGGATAGGATGGCGAGTTTCTCAGCGAACACGAAAATAAAAGAACTACAGGCACAAATTGCTGCTCTCCAACCCACACGCTCATTCCCTGCGCCCGAAGCTGTCCCCGTTCGAAAGAAGCCTGGTCCCAAACCTGGATCCAAGCGGAAATCGACGCAGGATTTCAAGATGGAAGATGCGCCTGTCTCGACACCAGCCGTTCGAAAGGCTCCTCGGCGAGGCAATGTGTCACCATCCCCGGAAGATCTTATGAAACCCTCTCCGAAAATTCGACTACGCTTCAATGCTCCGCGCAAAGTGATCGATCATCCCAACCCGAGGGCGATACCACGGAGTCCTCCTCATCCACCTAAGATTTCTCTCCCTCAGCTCTTGGACCAATGGGAGTTGAAAGAGTTGCAACAGCCGTATTTGGAGAACGATCGCGGGCCGCCTGACGAGGAATACTTTGCTCAGCGAGCTACAAAGCAAGCTGCGGAGGAAGCTGCGATGCGAGAGCGGATATTGAAAGAAGCACAGCCAGGTGGAGTGCTCAGTCGAGATCATCTCAGCTTGTATCAGGATGAGCGACAATTGGAGCCCCCGCAGCAGTACGGGAACCACGACGATCTTGTTGGCCATGTGCTCTGGCTGCGGCAGTTACAAAGGAAAGAGAAGGCACAGCATCGCGCACTCGCGAAGAAGATTGCCTATGAAGCTCTCGACAAATGGAAAGCCATCCATGGACCTACTGAGGAGGACATTGTGGCAGAAAAGGACAAGATCTTCCGACTGGTCGCTAAGCAGTTGTTTGCCGATATGAAGGCGAAATGGGAATTGATTGAAGCACACGTGCGGGAAGTGAGGAGGCAGGCCTATGAAGCTGAGCAAGAAGCATTGCGAGCGGAGAAGTTGCAGGAGAAGCTCGAGTACAGTGAGAATTTGCTTGCCAAACAGCGCGGGTATGCAGATGTCGACAGCGATATCGACATGGATGAGGACAGTACCGACGATGTTGAAGGCTCTGACGACGACGGTGATGGCGAGGGCGAAGGCAACGATGAGGATGTGGAGGAGAACATGAGTGACTCCGCGAGTGATGCCGCGGAGGATGTGGAAGAGGAGGAGGGTGAGATGGATGAGGACACTCTGGCTGCATACCTTGCCCAGCGGCAGGCTGAACCACCAGATAAGAAGAGCGAGCGTACCCAGGACGAGGAGGCGGGTGACGAGGAAGACGAAGACGAAGACATGAAGGATGCACCGAATGAAGATGTCGACGACCAAGAGCAGGCTGCGGAAGTCGACAAAGGCAACGGAGACGACAAGGATCAAGACGACACCCCTGTACGCCGCGTGAGGAAGCGCGGAGCCGCTTCACGCTCTCCCTCTCCCACGAATGAAGAACTCCAAGTCGAGCAGCATCTTTCTTCCGACGAGTCAACAGACATGGACTCCGAGGATTACGATTCGGACGAGGACATGAGCAGCACTGGAAACGAAGCCGACGGCAATGATAACGATGACGACGATAATGACGCAGGGAGCAATGCTGCGGACGAAGAGCCTGCTATCATGCGCAATTCCCTTCTGGCTCTTTACACTGCTAAGGAGCTTCTGCGCGAGAAAGATGGAGGTTTGCCTACGCCAATGACAAGCGTCGAGAATGGTGGCGACAACGAGAATCCACGTTCTGGATCAGAGTCACGATCAGACAAGCAAGCCAATGCTGGTGCTGGGGAGGATCAAGATAGCATCGATGCTCAGCCTGAGATTAATGGCGAAGGCGTACAGGAAGATGCGCAGACTGCCGCACCCGCTGTCGATGATACTCCACGGCCAACACCTTTACCGGAAGAACATCAAGAAGACGCCGAGGATGACGTCGAAGAGGTGGACGTTGCGGAAGACTCCGGTTCCAAAGCATTGGTTCCTGTCCCATCAATGATGCGCGGCACTTTGCGCTCGTACCAGCATGCTGGTCTTGACTGGCTTGCGTCTCTTTATCGCAACGGCACTAACGGCATTCTGGCCGACGAGATGGGTTTGGGCAAGACCATTCAAACGATCTCTCTACTTGCCCACTTGGCAGAAGTTCATGAAGTTTGGGACACGCACCTTGTGATTGTGCCAACATCTGTCATCCTAAACTGGGTCACAGAGTTTCACAAATTCTTGCCTGGTTTCCGTGTCTTGGCCTACTACGGCACGTTCGAAGAACGAGTTGCCAAGCGGAAAGGATGGTCGAACGATCCTCATCACGAGAACAAGGAGAAGAGAGGATACAACGTGGTCATCACCAGCTACAACGTGGCCATGCAAGACATCAATGCGATCCGTAATGTTCAGTGGCATTATCTCATCCTTGACGAAGCTCACAACATCCGAAACTTCAATAGCCAGCGATGGCAAACACTCATTCGCCTGAGGACAAAGGCGAGACTTCTGCTTACTGGAACTCCGCTCCAGAACGATCTTGCAGAAGTCTGGGCATTGCTCACATTCTTGACTGCTGGCGACGACGATCGCTCACACGGCGAGCTGGAGGAGTTTCTCAGTCACTGGAAAGATCCGGTCAAAGAGATCTTCGACCAAGGTGTTCAAAAGATCTCTGAAAATGCCCAACGAGTTGTCAACCAACTTCACGTCTCTCTGCGTCCCTTCTTGCTCCGCCGCAAGAAGATTGAAGTGGAGAAGGATCTACCTAAGAAGACTGAAAGTGTCGTTGTCTGCAAGCTTAGCAAGCGTCAACGCCAGTTGTACCAAGACTACATGGGTCTCGCAGAGACAAAGGCGTCACTCGCAAAAGGCAACGGGGTTCAAGCTGGAGCAGTCCTCCTCAGTCTGAGGCGTGTATGCAATCACCCTGATCTTTTCGATCCGCGACCTATCCAGACGAGCTTCGCCATGGATACCAGTCCGCTTGAGATCTACAGTAGCAAGGAACGACTTGTGCGGCGGCTCCTCGGTGTGCGCGATAATCTACCGGGTGGCATGCTGGTCGCTGTAAACGAGAACCGCAGCAAGGCGGCACTGAATCGAGCACGCAAACTCAGCGCTCGTGCGCAGCTGATGCATGGGATGAACAAGCTGGAGGCTGTGCCTGCAGGAGAAAACCTCGACCCGAGCACCATTGTCGGCGTTCGAGCCTTGCAGCGACTCTACGATCGGCAACGTAAAGTGCATCAGATGCGCGCATGCATTCAAGCTACCGACTCGGCGCTGAATAATGCTCCAATCTACGGATCTGATCTGCGGGAGGTATTGACGATCACCACCGGCAAACCGTACACTGTCAAGTCTCGTCGTCAGCCGACCGTTCGAACCTTGCAGGCTTGGCCGAGTCCTGGTCGGCGTCCACTCACCATGGACCATCCCAGCGATTGGAGTTGCGTGGGGAAGACACGTCTACAGACAGACATCGCTACGTACGCCAAGTACGCCGAGAGGCTGAAAGACAATATCGTGAGATTCACCTTTGTCCCACCAGCTGCGACGGTCCCCATCTTGGACTACGCTATCCCACCGAAGATGCAAGAGGCTCTCCGCGCAATGCCTTCATATCCCGTCGAAGAAGACTGGGGCCATGAAGCTCGAGTACGCGCTAGTATTGCGTTCCCGGACTCTCGCTTGCTCATCTACGACTCTGGAAAATTGCAACGTCTGACGTACCTTCTCCGCGAGCTGCAATCAAAGGGTTCCCGGAGTTTGATCTTCACGCAGATGACGGGCACACTCAACATTCTCGAGCAATTCCTCAGCTTGATGAACCTGCCGTACCTGCGTCTGGACGGCAGCACTCCGGTCGAGCGACGACAGATCATGTCCGCCGAGTTCAACCGTCCGGACTCCAAGTACCAGTGCATGATCCTCTCCTCCCGCGCTGGAGGCGTTGGTCTCAACTTGACCGGTGCATCTTCCGTGATTTTCTACGACCTGGACTGGAATCCTCAGATGGACCGCCAATGCATGGACCGTGCTCACCGTATCGGTCAAGTCCGCGATGTTGAAGTGTACAAAATGGTCAGCGAAAAGACGGTTGAGGAGAACATTCTCCGCCGTGCCAATCAGAAGTCGCTCCTTGATCAGACTGTCATCCAGGATGGACATTTCACGACGGAGTATCAACAACCTAACCGTCAAGCAACTCCTGATGACGACAATGACAATGACGAGGTTGCCGTCGCTATCGAGCGCTTCCTCGGCGGCGAGGAAACGACCACAACCCAAGCTTTGGAATCCGTCGAAGATCGCGAAGATGTGCTCGCGGCGCAGCAAGCCCGCAAAGAAGACCTGCAAGACGATGTGGACTTCGCCGAGCGGTCGAGCAAGGGCCCTTCGAAAGCCAATACACCCGGTCCAAGCGGAGAAGTGGCTGAGGAGGAAGTCGATGAGCTCAAGGGTCATGTGGATCAATTCATGATCAAGATTATGGAATGGATGTTGAAGGATTGGGTCTATGTGCCGCCGCCGGTCAGGAGATTGGACAAGCACGGGAGAGACCCGAGTCATCGACCGAAGAGGAAGCGGTAGGTCATGACATTGGTAGAGAAGGCATGGGTCGTGACGAGAGGCGCAGACGCCGGGTGTGTATCAGTATGAAATGGCCCAAAAAGAGGCCCGTTGTAACATCGGGGCCTATGGTATAGCATTCCACGGCTAGAGTTGGTGGCTGTGCTTGTAGTACTAGACTAGACTAGTGGGATATGGTCGGCGAGTCGAATTGACCATCGTTGTACAACTCTCGTGCGGTTGGTATGGCCATGGTTCTCCCATTGCTGGCTGGCCGGTACTACCACATATGTGCTGGACTTGATACTACTCCTACTGCATGCGAAGGATTCCCGTGCTCGGACTCGCTTTTCCTCTCGCATCTTCACCACCACGTCGTCATTAACGTCTTGCCGAGAGGGAAAGCGAGTCCGAGCACGGGAATCCTTCGCATGCAGTAGGAGTAGTATCAAGATCGCTTATTGGCATTCAGCCGATTATCCACAAGGCGAAGCACGTGCAGTGGCGATGTCACACGGGGCAATGAGGATAAATGACCGATCTCCGTGTACCAATGACCTCACCTCCAGTACATTACCAACACAGCAATCCATCGCGTTTGACATTCCCTCGGCCATCCATTGCGAGCCAAGCTAAGCCAGCACAGCCCCGTGATCTAGGGCAGCCCAAATGGCCCAGGGCAGCCCAAATGGCCCACACCCCCACTTTCGGGATTTTCAAAACTTTCTTAATCTCTCCGGTTATAAGACTTATATAATAATAAACAAGTACTACTACGAATACTTTACGAGTATTATATAGTATC